>JBBIGC010000002.1:2465187-2493965 GCA_037576955.1 Lepidarchus adonis
GTCCAGCGGGGTCCAGCAGGGTCCAGCGGGGTCCAGCAGGGTCCAGCGGGGTCCAGCAGGGTCCAGCGGGGTCCAGCAGGGTCCAGCGGGGTCCAGCGGGGTCCAGCAGGGTCCAGCAGGGTCCAGCGGGGTCCAGCAGGGTCCAGCGGGGTCCAGCGGGGTCCAGCGGGGTCCAGCAGGGCACGACTGGCTTTGCTCTCTCAGGATGGGTGAAACTGACCCTCCCACAGCTCCCGAACTCAGTGCTAGATGACGAATTGGTGGTCAGTGTTCTTCTCCAAGTTGCACTTTACACATAACATTAGGCGCTTTAATACCTCAGGAACTTTTTAGGAACTAGGAACGTTTGTAGGGTTTACACCACAGGAACTAGGCCTGGTTTAATTCCTGGTAGGTAGTATCTGAACTATTTTAAATCCCTGCTCAGGTTCTTATTGGTTAATAATTGCTTATTGGTTAAAATTATTTTGTTTTATATAAAAATTCTGGTCTTTCTTGTTTGGTGTGTTATATATTGTTTTTGGTTTTTGTCCATGTGTCCTTCAGCTAATTCTCTACAGCATCTGGAAATACAGTACAACAATCGGCGCCTCCTCCATTGTTAGTCACGTTGTTAGCATGACATACCTCCGCTCACTGAGCGCTACGCCTTATTTTACATTAAATTTGTTGGAAAATCAGGAAGATGGAAAAAAACCAACACAATTTTCTCATATTACACACTTTTTGCTTCTACCAAAAATCTCATTTGCACAGTTCACCTTGAAAGCTGAGGCTGAACTGCTGGAGCTTTGTGCTGGAGCTATGAGGCTAATAAAGCTATAAAATAATGGACCCCTAACCGATCAGGTAGATTTGCTTATGTGGATTCTGGTGCTTAAATGGTGTAAGTAAACTTGGCAGATTAACCACATTTAAGATAAGTTAAGATGCATATTTGACGGAAACTCTATTAGGTTTGCTGTAATCGTAATGTACTTTTCCACAACCATTTTGTAGGTTTTTTGTGGTACTGTGCCTTTAAGAGTGAGAGCTGAACTCTGTTCTGATTGGTTCCCCTGCCTCTGTCTGGTCTGAATCACTTCCTATAACTTCAATACGAATGGGCGGGGCTAAACTGCTAGAGGTTGACTCGTGGAATACATGTAAAATGAGTTTTTTTGTGACAACATAAAACAAGTGATTTCAAAATCCATGTTAATTGTCATATACGGTGAGTGAGCGACAGCAGACCCCCGTCATCTCATTTTTCTCTCGTTTGAGAATACAGACCCACATGTTTTGAGTTTGCATATTCACTGAGGGGTGTATTTATAAAAGGCCTCGCTGGACTCGAACACGCTCATTACTCTTCTGCTGCGCTGCTTCCTGCTGGCACGCTCTTATCTTTCAGTGTAATCTTCAGGAAAAGACTCCAGTAAAGAGTCAACATCGTGGGCAAGCCCTACACTGTACCCAGCATGCTTTGGGCTCACTGCTTGCTGATAGCAGCTTCTGCATTTCTGTGTTGTCCACCAACAAACACTGCGAATGTATTTGCAAACTCAATTCATTTACATATAACCAGTTTCCCAGCTCTCCTTGAGCTCCATTTTTTGTTACTATGCCTTTAAGCATTGTGATTTGTGGGCTAGTGGGTGGGACCTTGCCCTAGTGATCAGAGGGTCATAGGTTCCAGTCCCAGCCCGGGCACCACTGAGGCACGGCTGTTCTGCTGATCTGCTCCGTAGGTGCTGTGAATAGCTGCACACTTTGTGTGATGGGGTGTGTTCACAATGACAAATCGTCACTTTACGGCCCCGTACACATGTAGTCGGGTATTTTTAAAATTCCTCTCCACACAAGAAAAAGGTTTTTAAAAGATTCCCAATCACACGTAAACACAGTTTTATGTAACTTCCCCTCATCTAAATAAATTAAATAAAGGATTTATTACCGCACTGACATGCAAGCTCGTTTCGTCTGGTTGGTCTGTGCTGTGCAGATGAAGCTGGTCACAATGGGACAGCAGTGAAAATTCTCTCGTCATTCTTATGGAAGAACAAGCTCGTTTTATAAAATAGTCCCACCAACCACTGTTACCATCCGGTCTCGTCCCAAACCGAGTGCTGAGTGACGATGTTGAATAGTAGCAACGTCCGAAGCTAGGATTTCAGGATTTCAGCAGATAAAGGGACGCTCCATGGCATCCTGTCAGAGAGACACGCGTCTACCTTTCTTCAGCTGGGCTTAGCAGAATGCTAACCCCATACTGGCCATGTCAGTTTCCCCGTCCTGCGTGGCCCCTTTAAGCATAAAGTGCTTTATTTTTCCAGGTACATCACAACCTCAGTGGAGGCTCGGAGCATTTCTCCCTCATTAGTGAGTGTACGAACCCTCCTCTCCCTCCAGCAAAGTACAGCACAAACTTTTTGTACCTTCCTGAACCTCCCGTCTGCGTATTCGGGATGGTTTTATGGAAAAACGTGTTTTATCCATGTATCCATTTTATATACAGTGCTTCTCAACCAAACAGATTTTGCCTAGCTGTTGCATAGTTGTCATTATATAACGGTTATAACTATATATTATATTATTAATACATTATTAGTAAATATAGGTACCTACATATATGGTCATATAAAAAAGATTGAGTACCACTGCTCAAATTAGTTATTATAAGTGCCTCCTATACAGTGAACATATTTTAATGAACTATTTATTTATTTAACATATTTTATGTATTAATTTGTTAGGTCAAAAGTTTTTATTGGGTTTTAGACAAGTGCCTTCTCTACATCAAACACATTTTAATAAACTTATTTATTTATTTGATAGTTCAAACATTTTTTAATTGATTTTTCAGTTAAATCAGACAGGAAGCCAAAGTTTTTCTTTACTAAATTTAAGTATATAAATAATAATAGATCTAAATATATATAATATAAAAGATGGCCTATGTAACATTTAACATTATGTTATATGTTTCATTGTTCCAGTTTGTTAAACTCAACAAATAAGAAATTAGTTATTGCAAAGAACCAGCAAGACTTTTGGAATAAAAGTAAGATGATTAAAATGTCATTTTTATTTTTTTTCTGCACAGGATATGCGTTTTTACCTAGAAAGATGTCATTTGACTGAGTTAGAATATGACTTTTTTATTTCATGTGTTACTATATAAATGTTCAATATCTAATGCATAAGCACATTATTACACAGTCATTTGTAATGCATAAATATTATACATTCATTTATTATTGCAAATAGGCTGAAGTCTACATTTACTGTCCTATCAGAGTCTTTAATGCAAATATATTTGCATCAAATAACACCAACTGCCTGGTTCTGGTTCTGATTGTGATTATGTATAATACACATGGTTTGCGTCCTAAAATTGTATGAAAACGAGTCTGCGTGTGTGTATTTGTGCTGCAGTTAATTTTGTGGACCTCCGAGAACTCCTCCAACCTCCCGACTCCGACGTGCCTGAAGCCCAACGTGCGTCCCGGTCCAGCTCCCGGCCTAGTACGGGCCACTCTGCTGTCTGCCCCCCGTGACCGTTAAGCCTCTCATAAACATGGAAGGGGAAGTTCATCTGCAGCTAAACAAACACTCACACCCTCAGTTTAGGCTGAGATTAGTGCAGTAATGACGGCTGGGCCTAATGAGTACTGGGGCCAACTGGAGCGCTGCCATACTCCCTTCAGCCACTCGCCAGGGCCCCAGAGCACTTTCCATCTGCAATATTTGTCCAAATAATGATGTACATACATACATAATTCAAATATGGCCGAAGTCAAAAACTTTTTTAATTCTTTTTTAACACCAGCTGACCTGATTCTTGATCAGTATGAATGGAAAATGTTCTCCTGGAAAATGGCTGAATTTTAGATACGAGGTTTGTAATGACAGTGATGATGCCTAGAACTGTTAAAATGTAAAAAGAATCCACACGCAGAGCATCTCTCACCCTCCCTCTCCACCTCTATTAGCTGATTCAGGCATGATGTAGCGTTCATGTCCAAGCTTGTTGGGCTGGGTGGCATCACAGGTGGAGTTCTAGCCAGTAAGTGGAAGTGACCTTATCTACATTGGGTAAAAGGAAAAAAGATGTTCCACTGTTCCACTGGCCATTGAACTTTATTGTCATACTCGCTCCGCGACCGTGCTCGGAGACCCAGCTAGCTCAGCTTCACTCAGGGTAACTCTCCAACTTTGAACGGGCAGTGCAGAGACTAACTCAGAGTTCTGTTTTGGGACCTGTGACTTTAGTTTTTTATTAATTTCTGTTTTCTCTCAGCACAGAGCACAATTTCTATTCCCAGTTCCCATTTCCAAGCTGCTCCAACGTGCGCTGCTAACCTGTGCTCTCTCGCTAACAGGCTACAACTCTCAGCTAAAAACAACACTCTTACCACCTGTTTTCTGCACCACCCACCCGTTCACTGCTCCACAGACTGTACAGTTCAGAATGCATTGCTGCCCATGAAATTACCACACCTCACTCTTCAGTGAAAACTAGAAACAAACAAGTTGCCAGAATTAGCATCGGTTAGCAGTTAGCCTAGCCGTCATGGTAGTCCTTGATGCACCAAAATATGCAGACTCTGTGTACTGTAAAATAAAAGCAGTTATAGAGTTTACCTTGTCTTAATGCACTTTATGATTTGCGTTACTAAGTATAACCTCACAATTTGGTTGTCATTTTCTAACGTGAAGAAGAAAAAAGTTGGTGGAAAATCTGTCTTGGGGGAATACTGTATTTAATATACACTGGGGCGGTGTAGCAGGATGGGAACCATGCTCTAGGGTTCCTCCATTTTGCCTGGCCTGGGACTTGAACCTACAACCTTCTAATCACAAGAGCAAAGTCCTAACCACTAGGCATCCACTGTCCATAATATTTATTTGGCCATTATGTTGTACCTATAGGGTGAAGGGGTTTCTCAGCGTAATGCAGTCGAGTAAAATAGCAGCACTGCAAACCATTTTTTAGGAATTTTCCTGTTAAATAAGCGAGAAGACAGCGCGGGTGTTCTGTTGGTTGTTGGCAGGTTGGGAAAATATTTTGGGAAGTTTGTTTTCTTCCATGCTCTTGGCCTGGAGAGCGCATGTAGAAAACCCACAGAACTGTCCCGCATCAGGACTCGCACTCAATCACACGTACAACCGCTCGCGTTTACTCGGGATACAGCCGCTCCATCTCCCGCTTTCCCCCTATTTAGGCTAAATTACTCCCTCGCTGCTCGCGTTCCGCCAGCCCGTCCACTCTCTCATCCCATCCATGTCATTAAGAGGCCTTTCGCGCGCTGCCAGTCGAGCCCCTCTCCATTTTCCCCCCAACATCTGCACCGCTGCCTGCTAATGACAGAGCTCAGCTGCACGGTGGAGGAGAGTGAGCTATTAATGGAGAGAGGGCTAGAGAGATGCGACGAGACGAGCCTCGCTGGCTCCCAGCGGCCGCATGCTTAATCGATCCAATTACCAAACCTCTTGTGCTGTAGCGGAGCACACCAGCAGCCCCAGTCCTGCAGGAGGAGTAGGTAGCTCCATAACAGGAGGGCTGCCCGGGGACCAGCTCGGGGTTAATGGTTCCTCTTGCCGGACAATGCAATAGCCTACAGGTGTGTAAGTGTAATGGATACTCTATACTGTTCTCTGCTGTTGGAGTCCACCCTGTGGTGAGCTGAAGGGTCCCCCTTTGGGACACTCCTCATAGCCCCAAAAAATGAATACTGTGAAATGTTATTTTATTAAACATCCCCTTGTCAGCAGTACAGAAACAATAGGGGTTGGAGCAAGTGGACAGTCTGTTCTTGAAGCTGATGTGCTAGAAGCTGGGGCATAAGAATCTGTGATGGCTAGAGCTTCTCCAAAATTTCCAAGTGTGCAAAAGAGATCCAAATGGTCAACTGGGCACCCAAGGCTCACTGATGGATATGGGGTCACGGTCGGAGATGTTCTGGCTGATTGGTGTATGTACAGAACAGACAGGTTCAGGATTGAGCCCCCAAGTTTAAAGGTCCTAACTTGAATGTTGACTTGAAAGTGGTCCAAAAGGCTCGGGACAGTCTCCTCAGTTTCTTTATTACGTTTCATTCACTGTCCATCTGCTTTCTCCCTCTCCAACCTCACTTTTCCTGCTGTTCGACCTCCCCAACTCCCTTTACCTGTCTGTGTGCTTTTCATTTCTCTCTCTCTCTTTCCATGTACCGTATCAGCCTCTTTCCCATCTTCCATCCCGTCTCTTTCCGGATGCCTCCGTAGGCCCCTGAATCGTAATACGAGCAGGCGTAGGCGAGAGAGAGAGAGAGAGAGAGAGAGAGAGAGGGGGAAGCCGAGTAGGCTCAAGGGAGGAGAAGGGTGAAGAGGGCCATAATAGCCAGCCAGATGGAGAGAGAGGGAGGGTGGAAGAGAGAATGCAGGCCCACTTCACCCGTAATAAGGGAGAGTGCTTTTAAATGCCTATTCCACTGGCTTTTTCCAACTCAATTGAATTAACCCCTATTTTCCAGTCATTTGGACCCTTGTTGTCATGGAAGCAGGAGCAAAATGATGGGATAGAGCTTGTCCTGGGACGGGAGAGAGCCCATGCACCTTGGTTGTTGTGATCTAAATGCAGTGCCGTTGTACAGTACAGTGGGCGTTGGGATGGTGGGATGCATCTCAATGGTGAAGGTCGTTTAATTTGCCGTTTCTCGTTTTTCCAGGATTTTCCCGAGGGAATACCTCCTGCAGCACATTCACCTTTACTCGCTGGCTGACCTTCAGCAGGTGAGAGCATCTCACACAGTTAATTACCATAGCACAGCACAAACACGTCATCACCCTCCCACATACGGACGCATGAGCCCGTACGACACGTCGTCGCCATGTGGAGTGTGAGCATCTGCTTCGGCTCAACTGTCCGTAAGTGATTCTGAGAATGTGGTGTATCTCATTTTGTCCCCTCCGTTCCAGCTTTATCTAGCAGGCAGTGGTTTTACGCTGTGCGTATAATACAACCCTTTGTCATTGTAGACACACCTCATCACCCAAAGTGGACCACAAAATGTGACTGTTAACCCGCCATCAACCGCACAGTGTAGCGGGACGGTACTTTACTCAAGTGCCTGGGCTGGGACTTGAACCTGCGACCTTCTGTTCACAAGGGCAAGTTCCTACCAAAGTATCATAGCTCTCTTTTTTGGTAGGTTTCATGAGTCAGCAAGAACCACCTGCTTTAACACAGAACAACCAATCACGATGCGGCATAGACCACTAACAAAACCAGACCCTCACGAAACAAGCCGTACACAGAATGGCTGGAAGTGAAAGCCTTTTTCAGATTTGTTTCTAAAGCACTTCCCATCAGGTACCTTGGTCCAAATTGCTTATCCATTGCAGGGAAGCTAGAACGCATCCCATGTACCAAGGGGCCCAAAGCAGGACAGGAAACCAACAGGGCGACATGGGTGACACGGGGAGGGCTTGTACACTCCACACAGAAAGAGACACCCGGGAATCAAAACCTTCTTGCCCGTGAGGTGGCAGTGCTAACTTCCGCGCCACTGTGCTGCCTTTCATTTTATTTGAAAGCAGTGTCCCCCGATTTGCAAAATACGGAAAATCTGTCGCATTCAGCTCTTCCTCTGTCATCACTTTTTGTGCCTGTCCATCTTCTCTACTCTTTTCCCAGTTTTCCCTATTCTTAATAGTTGCTTTGACTGTTTGCACCCTCCCACTACCACCACCCCCACCCTTGTTCTCTTTCTTTTCTTTGCAGGAAGGTAGAGTCCCTCTGCCTGTTCCCTCCTGCCCAGCTAACTAATTAGTGGCATTCAGAAGCAACAGGCAGAAAAACAAAGTGTGACAGGCCTTCATTTTTCCCCCCAGCGTCCCTCTCTCCGACACCACCTCTCTCACTCTTTTCCCCCCTCCTCTCAGCATATCTCACTCTCTCTTTCTCTCTCTGTCTAACCAACTGTCTGTCCCTTTGATTCTTCTCCCATTCACGTCCAGATCTCACATCTGACTAAGTGAAGGAACGCGTTTTGAATGCTGTTCACATTGTTAAATGTTGTTTTTTAGGTTTTTATATTAAATAAAAATGTAAAAGTAGCTTTTGATTACGATTGTTAAATCTTTAGAAAGCAAAACTTTGGGAGGGGGTTGCATCGGCCCTCATATAATGGGCCGTCCCCGTCCTGAACAACGTTTCTCTAGTTGGCTGCACTCCATTCACGTTTTTGTATGTTGCTGTGTATTTTTTCCATTCCTGTCCATCATTGCCGGGTCCTTTCTTTATCTTCTCGCTGACTTCCTCAGACTCATGGCAATCAGGCCATTTCTCATTCCCGTCACATCGCTGTGTCTTTCAGGGTCTTAATTGGCTTACCTTATTAAGGAGCCATTTTCTTTTAGCTAGGCTGTTTAATGCCAGGCCCTTCATGGCCCTGGAATGTTCTCCCTCCATGTTGAGGTCACTGAATGCTGAACTATCTCCAAGTAGACTCCAACAACTCTATAGACCCAAAGGACATGCTCTTGCCTATTCATGTACAACAAACAACGACCAGTTTAGGGCTGTCTGTATTTGGGGGAAAAAAATAAATCAAGCCCATTGGCCATATTTGTTTGCCTAAGGCTTGCCCAGGATTTGGCCTGGCCTTTGTTGGGCTATACAACTAGAAGAGTCTGAAGAGTGCCTGAAGATGGCCTGCATGAAGAGCGCCATGTAAATGCTAATTGTTTAGTGTGTATTGTACCAGACGCAACTGCGTTTGCCTTTGCCAAAGACCTACAAACAACTGGAAGGGAGACAAAAGGGCATTCAGCTGCCTCGGGCCATCACGCACATACGAGTTGCAGATTCTCACACGGACTCCCCGGTGCGCCTGCTGGCCCTCGATCAACCGCCATGGCCCCTCGGAATGCCCCATGCTTTCATTCCCCGGAGGTCTGCTTTGGTTGTCCAGTTCATTAGGGAAGAATACTCAACGTTGGTCCTGGAGGTGTCAGAACCCGAGGGTCAGGTCACCGCACCGCTGGGTACAGGTGGTGGGCCTAGGTCTTGTGGCGTGATGGGCTCATAACTAACAAAACCCTTCCCTTCTGATAAACCGTGACACAACTAGCGAGGGCGAATGTGATCAAATGTTCCATGGACGTGCAACCATCCACCCATGCCTTCATTCCATTACATTCCTTTGTCCCGATACAAGAACCCTCAAACTTGTCTCGCATACCCACATGCACACTTTCTCCTCTCTCTCTCTCTCTCTCTCTCTCTCTCTCTCTCACTCACACGCTTCCTCACACGCTGACTCGCTGGTGGTAATCCTGTTTTGCCAGGGCCTGGCAGGGAGGGTGTTATCCAAACAGAGCTCACCCTCTTTTTATCTGTCTAATCCGGGCCCTTTCTCTGCCGGTTAATGGAGCAGGCGAGGACATTAGGGCCCAGGATGAGGAGGGGATAAAGCGACGCGCGTTAAACAGCGGTTTTTAAGGGATTAGGCAGCGGCCAACAAAGCGAACGCGGGACACAGCCCAGAGGTGGGGGGTCGCATGGCTCGAGCGGCAGCACTCGTGTCATTAGTTCATAAATCTGAGTTAACTTCTATCCTAAGTTAGACGCCAATGGGATTTGATCATTTTTGTGCAAGTCGAGTCTAAACCATTTAAACCAGCTCAACTTTCTTTAACCACTAGACTTAATCAGTTGCTATCATATGGAATGGAAACCTGAACCAACTGACGGGTCCTTCAAATCAGAGATTAATTGCATGTTATTTCATTAGTAGTTTTTTTTTATGTTTCCCATTTTCTCAGCCTTGGCCCTCGGTTACAGTGAGTATATTAACAGCTCCCCTGTTCCTCACCACCGGGGCAGCCCCAGGCTCACCGCTCCTGTGCCCCAGCTAAATTATTGAGACGCTTAATTGCTTCTTCTGTCCGAGTCCATCAGGGGCTGTATATATCATTGTTAGCGAGGCGACAGCCAGCACCACTTTGATTGCTGAGCTGCAGCAGTCCCCTGGCTCCCAACTTATAATGCTTTCCTCAGGCCCAACAACAGAGCCCCTTGTGGGTGCAGGCTGAGTTACTGCAGGTAGGTTTTTCCAGAGTTGGGCACTGCAAGGAGTGAAGGCAGTCTGATGGGCGAACAGTTAAGGACTTTTTTGATGGATGGAGCCTTCGAGGAGCAGCAAACTTCTGTTCTGGCAAAGGCAGTGGTGGCCTAGAGGTTTGGACCTCACCCTTGGGATCAAAAGGTTGCAGGTCCCGGGCAATATGATGAAATTTATCATATTTGTGGTAAATTGTGGCCACAGAATCATTTTCTGATTTTGTCAGTACTTTTCATTTCAAAAAGTGAATGGTCTGAGAATTAAAATATAATTAAAATCATTTGTACTCATTATCAATTTCTATCATAAAAAATGATGGAAAAATACATATGGTGGCAATTGTATAAAAAAAAATTCTCATTGTATCATGGAATGATGCCGTATTGCCCACCTCTAGGTTTAAGTTCCAGCCCAGTACCTTCCCAGAATACTCATTCCCAAGTGCTGTTGGGAGCTGCCTGCTGCTTCTCATGTGCATGGGTTAAGGTCACATTTCGTTCCACTTTGTGCAACAAGGGGGTGTTTACAGTGACGGTCACTTTCACGTCCTTGGACGTCTGCAGTGAATCTTTTGAGACATTTGCAGTTCCAGGTCCTGCCTTTCGGCTACCGAGATGCGACGGGTTAGAACCTGGATAGAAGCTGTTAATTCTGCAGTGGAAGACAATGGTCTTTGGACATTATAACATTTCTTGGCTGGTGCTTTGGAACAAGTGGATTAGTTTGTTCAGTAACCATCTGCTGAAGCCCATGCTGGGCTCCTCCCTTGGTTCCTGTCTCGGTCCCATGACTGCAATGCGTCCCCTTGCCCACACAAGCCCCTTTCAACCTCCCTCACTTGTGTATGTGTGCGCCCATGTCTTTGGCGGGAGACTGAGGTGGTCCCTGCTTTTATTCTCTCTCCTTCCTCTCCCCACCTAACCCCCACCCACTCTGCCTCTCTCCTCCTCTCTCCCCACTCTCTCTCCCGCCATTCTTCGGCCGGACTCCTTGTAGAAGGGCTGAAGAATGCTGTCAGGCCCTTTAATTGGTGTGCCACAGCGCTGCCAGGTGTAGCCACTTGTCTCTTCCCCCTCAGTGAATATGCGCTGGAGGTCCGGGCCCCTTCCCCAGGCCCATTCAGAGGGCCACAATGCGCCTTCTTCAGACCTCTGTTTTCAAAGACCAATGCCGATTTTTAACTACTCCGGCCGGTAAATGGCATTCACATATTATTTTTTGCAAACGGTCTTCCAAAAGGAATTACTCCACTCTCCCACCCACACTTGAGCCCTGTCCAGCCCCCTCCCCCACCCCTTTAGCCCCACAAGCATTCATTAGTTTTGATGTGGATTCCTGATGTGAACTCTGACTCCTTCTGCTTGGGCCCTGTTTTGGAAAATCTCAAATACGAAGTTTACTGGTAGCAATGGTAAAGCAGCTGAACCAAATCACTTGGGGTTGTTTTCTGTCTTCGTATCAGTTCGGATATGGATGCCTATCCGATAGCAGCGCACTGCTAATGCCATACTGTGATGTCATGGTGGGAAAGTCTGTGAACAGAAATACACAGTTGACGTTAATGTACCAGGATGGGATTGTCCCACTATGTAGCAATAGTTGTAGATGTTCTCCTGGACATCAACCTGTTACTTTTTCACAACCATGAAACCGTATCATGGCGTCATGTCTGACCAATATCTGACCAGATTTGCATCATTGCCTGCTTATAAACTTTCTTGATCTTGCTTCTTTCTTTTGTCTGCATCTCCTCTGTACAGGTTATAGATGGGAAGCTTGCTCCCTTCCTCTCCAAGGTGATCAAGTTTGCCAGTTCCCATGTGTACAGCTGCAGTTTGTGCCGAGAGAAGGGCTTCATCTGTGAGCTCTGCCAAAACGGACAGATCCTCTACCCCTTCCAGGAGAACGCTACCAAGAGGTCAGCTCCAGCTCTGGTTTTCTCTGTAAACCTTCGCTTGTCACACTCCGCTAATTTGACCAGTGATGAAGATCTAGAGCAGGGGTAATCAAAGTCAGTCCTGGAGGGTCAGTGTCCAGCACTGTCCTCAAACACACCCACTACACCTGGCAATCAACAGGTGAGTTGAGCAGAGAAATCACTGGACTTCAGCCTCCAGGACCAGAGTTGGACACCCCTGATCTAGAGGATGGCTAGCACAAACCATGCGTTGACCGGATGGATGTCAGGATACAAGATTTTTAGAACGTGAACAAAAAGGACACATTGTCATTTTGGTCCTGCGTCATGTCTGCGGATGGCGAAGGCATTCAGACGTTCACTTGATAGTTTCTCATGGCCCTTGTGACAACTTGGCTGCTTCTGTCCTCTGTTTATCACACCCAGGTTGTGTCATTTTGAACAAGCCGCAGCTCTGGAGCGGAGACAGGGGTATCCAGTGTCAGAGCACAGTTAATCCCCATAGCGCCTCTGCACTTCTTTTCTCAGCCTGCCTTATTGTTAACTACTGATAAGATGCAATACTTCTCACCGACTTCAGGCTCAGGACAGCAGCAGGAAGAATTCGTAGTGCAGTTATCTGGCCAGGGAGTTGCTAAATACACCATACCAATGCATAGGTTTAAGGTGTCAGGTAGTGTTGTCTACAATAAAACAATGCTTTGAAAAGTAATGATATTTGCTGCTATTTTCAGCACAGACTGGGCACCAACATAGCCAACTGCCAAGCCTATCAGATAATGTTAGCAGCTGCTATGTTAGCCAGTCAGCTAGCTCAATAGTGTCGATAGCAGGGGCGTCCCGATCCAGTCTTACAGATTGGTATCGGGTCCATTTTTAATGATCTGGTTTGGCTTGAGTATGAATGAGCCTAAGCTCGATCCTTTGTTTTATGTCCGTCATCACACAAGTGCTGAAAATAAAGAGCATTATGGGTTAACATGTCAGCAGTGTGGGAATGTTTTAAACTGGAAAACGAAAGCAGACCAGTGGCCACGTAATATGAACATTTCTTCAGGAGGTAGTAACAGAGCTGCATTTAATGCGATCAATTTCATAAAACATAACACGGAATACAGACAGATCAGTATGGTAACTGACTGCACTGAAGTAACACACACTGGAGAACACACTTCTAAATGGAGAGAGAAATTTAAAGAATATTACACTGAGGGAAACGGAAGTCGTGGCTTTGAATGAGCCACCAATCAGTGTGGAGAATACAGGATCATTTTGTCTTTTGGAGCTAGGATAAGCCTCGCCCCCTCCACGCTATGTTTTAGACACTGCCCTACCAGAGCTTTACAGCAAGGTTCTCCATCACGTATGAGGTATTTTATCAGCGGTGACTGTGATTAGATTTGCCACAGGTATTTCAAGTTCTGATGTTTCCCAGTGTGGATACTTAACCTCATTGCACAATTGATGAACCCCTTGTTTAATTTAAAGCGTGCTCTATTGAAGCGCATCATTTTGTCTGATCTCGTGTAAAACAGACAGCCGAGGACATGCTGGGTAATTAGACTAGAAATGGTTTCACGTCATTTTGCAGGACAATGTGAGAATTTGCCCAAGGAGTCACAACTCATCCCTTTAGTTTTCTACGTAGGAAAATCAAGCTGTTTGACTCCACCTTTCTGAGACGTAGATCAGACCCAAACAAGAATTTTACAGCCATGATACAGGCAGCTTACTTCACGTATCAAATGGTTTATAGCACATAAAAACATCTTACATATGTGTTAACAAGGCTAAAAATGTGATTTTCAGTAGAGGGAGTGATTTGTCTTCGAAGTTGTTCTTTCTCAACTGAATTAATATAACAAACAACAACTGATATAGATGAAGAAAATAATGGCTCTCAGATCAGTCAGAATGTTTAAACC
The DNA here is from genome assembly GCA_037576955.1 of Lepidarchus adonis. Lineage (NCBI taxonomy): Eukaryota > Metazoa > Chordata > Actinopteri > Characiformes > Lepidarchidae > Lepidarchus > Lepidarchus adonis. The sequence continues at coordinate 2,479,122 of JBBIGC010000002.1, forward strand.
ACTGACTGCTGGAGTCACTCACGTTATATCTTGTTCTCTTGTTACAGTGGCACCTGCCAATGGGTGGGATAAATTAGGCAGCAACAGTCAGTCCTTGAAGTTGATGTGCTGGTCTAATTATGATGACTAGCGCAAAAACACAAAACAAAAAAGTTCCAAATTGAGAAAGATTACTGTAAAGTTACCGTATGAGAAATTTTCTTAATACGTGATCCATCATAAGATGCAATTTTCCATCATCTTTTAAGAACCGAAAATGTTGCTGTATTTTGTAAACAATATCAAAATATAATGAGCAAAAATGATTTGTATTTGGTGTTTCTTACACCACAGTGTAATAAGTTCACTTAAGTGAGACTAAAAAAAGCTTTAAATACTGACAATATCATTGCATGTGCATGTAGAGCTGGGCAATATAACGATATTTATCATGATATGTTGTGGTCACAATATGATATTCTTAGCATATTGTGACCATAATATATCACAATTATTAAAAATATCATTATATTGCCCATATAACGATAAATGCAATGATATTTATTATTATCATGATACTTATCATTAATATTATCATTATTTATCATTATCGTGATATATTTTATGATACACAATAATGATAAATATTGTCATATTGCCCAGACGTACCCTCCTTTTTCAATGTTCTTAAAAGAAGGTATTAAGAAGATCTGAGATGGTTCATGATGTTTGTGAAAATGTTTTCATTTCCAAGGGTGAACTTGTTTGAAAAGTGGATGACCAGATCATGCATGACCTTAAAGCAATGACCATTATACTTCATATTCATATTTTACTGCGTGCAGGTGTCGCAGTAACAAACCTGTTTGTGCTATAATTGTGAAGGTATCCAGAGCATTATGAGTGTGTTGTTGTAACATGGTTGTAAAGACACAAGCTCACAGGCTGTTGTGGTGTGAAGATAGTGTTAAGGCACTAACCGTACTTAATAGCAGCAGCAGGTGTCTACACACCCCACTGTAAACTCATAAACACCTGCTCCTCCTGTTGAATAGCCAGCACACCCACCTTCCTTTTCAGCACTTTATGGGCCTTACAGTAAACTGCGTAATTATCTCAATGCACAGATTTGTTATAGACGTTGACTCTTCTGGGCTGGACCATGACATAAAACACCTACATATTTGCCCATTCTTGACCAATAAAGGTTTGTGAATCCTTTATGATTTTCTATTTTTTAATATGAATATGATTTTCAAACAAGTAGATAAAGAAAACCTAGTTAAACATATGGCACATTATTATATTTTGATGTATTGTGAGCCTGTGCTTTCAGTATTTGGTGTGACTCCATGATTTGTGTGTGTAGGATCATCATCTTGCTACATCTGTCTCTTGAGATTCAGTTCACAGACAGACATCTTGACAGTTTTTCTAGAATTCTCTCCGGTATCGTTCCTCCGATGATGGGAAGCTGTCCAAAACAGGCCTAAACCATAGCACTCCCACCACCATGTTTTACAGATAGTTCTTATGCTGGAATGCAACGTTTTTTTCTGCAAATGTTATGCAGAATTTTATGTTATTCTCATTTAGGTCTAAAGGTTCTATTTTGGTATAATTCATCCACAAATCATATCCTTCTTGTTTGTCTACATGATCTTTAGCAAAGTCTGAGTGAGCAATATTTTGGGGGGTGAGCAGTGGCTGATTTCCTGATGGTGAATTCATGAACTTCAGCATTCGCAAATGTGTGACAGTCCTACAATTGCTTAAAAGTTACTCTGGGTTTCTTTGTTCACCCTGATTGTTACGCACCTTGCAGTTGGTGTTATCTTTGGTGATTTGCTTAGTGTAACAACGGCCAACATTTGTACATAATCTGTCCGTGGAGTGGAGTCCAAACTCTTCAGCTGGTCTTGTAACCTTTTCCAGCTTTATGGGCATCAACAAATCCATGTTCTTTAAATAAAACAGGTTCTCCCACTCACACCTGACCCTCATTTCATTGACGGAAAACACCAGACTCTTCACATTAATTCTAAGGGTTCACTTACTTTTGCTACACGCAGATATGTTATTGGACTGGAAAAATAATGTTTGTGTCATTTGTTTAACTAGGATTCATCTACTTCTAGGAATTTTGTTTAATAATCGAGAAGATTTTGAAGGGTTCACAACCTTTCAAGCGCCACTGTATGTTCATGCATTCATGTGTGTGTGTGTGTGTTCAGGTGTGAGGGCTGTGGAGCGGTCTTCCATGCCGAGTGCAGGATGCGGGCGCAGCCTTGTCCCCGCTGCGTTCGCCGGGAGCTGCACAAGAAACCTTCCTCCTTCTGGAAGAGACACAACCACTGCGAGAACGTGGACGACGACGACCTCCTGAGCTGCTTCGAGCTGGACACCTGAGCCGGACAAGCTTCGCCCTCCAGCTGCTCCAGCAGAGCCGTCACCAGCGCAGAGCTGCTCCTGCTGCACCTCTGCGTACCTGTGTCTGAGTGTCTGCGACTCCTGCAGACGAGCGCTGTTTGCCGACAAGGAACAGAAGGGTCTTTTTGTTTTCGTTTTTCAATCGACTCTCTCCCGAGACTCTCTTTCCACAGTCTCTCGCTCTCTCTCTTTCGCTCTCTCTTCCCCCTCTCAGTCTCTCACCTGAGAGATGGATACACAGAGACAATACTTCAGTCCCTGAAGAGGAGAGGTTTCATAATGATACCAATTTGCCCTCGCCTTTCATCTGCCAAATGACAGCCGGGCCAACCGACAAATGCAGACCGAGTGGAGTGCGCTCACATACTGGCACACGTAAACATGCTCCCGCTCTCTGACACAGAATAATACACTCTGCGAGGGGGAAAAAACAAGGCCAATAATTCAAGCAATTTTCGCTGCACAAATACAGCATCTAATCCATTAACAAGCTGTGCTAGAATCAGACATCCTGGCTAGATTTCGCGGTACTTGCCACCCTCTACTTAGCCCCACAATGAGAAGTATTATACCAGACTTGCTTTATGAATATGGGTGAACATCTAGATCTTCATTTCCTCATTCCTACACAACCTCCCTCCATATTGTCAGTCTTTTGCACATCTCCAGGTAACGCGATGTAGAGAATGCTAGAAGGTCCGAGGATTGAGCCTTGAGGAACCCCACCTATTTCCAATGCAAATTTAAGGAACAACTCCCAAAATCATTATAATCAAGGGAATTTTTTTCATAATGGAGATGTGAGAAGTAGTATCACAGCCTCTACATCCCTGCACAACATCCATTGTTTCATAGCATGAGTCCTTTGCACCTCTTAAATCAAACCAATGTATGGAAAGGAACCCTGTCTGAGGAATTCATGGAACAAAGCATAGTAATCTAGAAATATCTCATTATAATCTCGTATTTAGCCAAAACATGCCCAAGATTTGGGTCGCTATGAAGTAAGTGGCAGCATTCGGGGAGATTGGCATGTTGTCTACAGCTGGAACTGAAGTTTGTCACTGCTCAATAGCACTGGCTACATGCAGCTGAGCCTCGCTCGCCTTTGCCAACCTCTGGGTCTGTTGATTACAAGCTAACTCTCAGCCACAAGGTCCCAAATTATAGTCCCGAGCTCTGAGGCTTTGTTTAGCATCGGTAGGGCCCGTTTACGGAGAACGCAAAAAGAAAACCCACCCGCTGACGGCCTCGCTGCTCACATCCACCGCTGCTTTGGATCCATAATCACTCGGGCCTTTTTCTGGGTGTGCGTTCACACTCCATTTTCCGGCTACTTGAACTGAGCATTGGCAATAATGTTTGGCTCATCTTGCCTTTGCTGCCTTATTTGACCTCTTATTTCTCATTGTTTGTTCGTTTTTGTTTGTTCTTCCAAAGGGAAAAAGCTTTGCCAATGCAGAATGATGGACGCCTTTGCCTGAAATTCTTCAATTTCCCCCCAACCCTATGCAAACTATATCAAGGCCAAGTGACCTTTCTCAACTGTCTGCAACTCCCCAAAACACGACCACATTTCTGCTTTGGGTTACTATCTCCAAACATGGAGCATCTCTTTAGCTACACCTTACCAGCAACACAAACTCTCAGTACAATTCCCTTTTCTGGAAGACTGTGTTGGGACTAAGTGGTGAGTGATGCTGTATATTGTGAAGGATAAAATGTCATATTTATTGTTCTAGCTAATGCACTGTAAAGGGTGGCACAGGAACACTAGGCACTGTAAAGGAACATGAGATGGTTTGGTCCATCATCTGTACGTAGGTCAACACCTTTTGTTACCATATGGCATTATTTACTGCACTGGAAAAATGTTGTTTACAAGAATTGTTTTTGTTTATTTACTTTTATTTTCTGACATGATGGAGCGGACATGCTCACTCCCCCTTTGTGATGGTTGCACCAAGAGTGCTTCAAGCTTTTAGTGGAGTTCCTGACTGCGTGCGGTTGGAAATACAGTGGTGATTGGAGAATTATTGTGCCAGTTGTTCATAATTGCTCACAGTCTAACCCTGTTTATTGAGTCTCTCTCTCTCTCTCTCTCTTTCTCACACTTCGCCTGCCTTAAACTGAAGCCAATGCATCTGTCTGTCGACGTTCTCCTGTTATCATCGTTATCTAATCAGCAGTACAGGCTTAAAGGAACCGTTATACAGTAATTCATCATTCCAGATCTGTTTCCAGCCCTAACCATTAACAAATTGGTCCTGGAGGGCCGCTGTCAATCACAGTTTGGTGATTTTTCCTTATCAAACGCACCTGGTTCAGCTCACCTGTTCATTGGCAGGTTTAGTGCGTGTGTTTGAGGAGAAGTACCAAACCGAGCTCGACAGTTCTTTACCAGTTCTTCAAGAACTTTTATATTATGTGAAGATAGCTGGTCTGATCAGCCACAACATTAACACTACTGGCAGATAAAGTGACATCTGTCAGGGGGGTGGGATCTGTTAGGCAGCAAGTGAACAGTCAGTTCTTAAAGTTGGTGTGCTGGAAGCAGGAACGTAAGGATCCAAAGCCTCTTCTTCAGAACATCAGGTCTTATGGAGTGTTCCAGGTCTGCAGTAGTCAGTACCTACCAACAGTGATCCACCTGGTGCCCAGGTTTCATTGATGCATGTGGGGAGTAAAGACTAGCCAGTCTGGTCTGATCCCAAAGGGAGTTCCTGTTGTACCTGGCTCTAATAGAAAGAACGCACAGTCCGAGCTGCTTCCACAGCATAAGGGACCTGCTCACTATTAGGCAGGTGGTGTTAATGTTATGGCTGGTTGGTGTGTATATATTTAACCCTTTGATGCACACTTTCACCATGTTAAAGTTCAATTTCACATTACAGCGTTAATTCAGACCCAGTAACACATGGGATTTATACACCGGTGCGCTCGGATTTGCCCCCATAGTCGTTTACTACGTTGTGGAACATGGTGCAATATCTGGTTTATCGATATATTGTGCATCTCCTCCAAATCAAAAACGCTGATCTGTCTCGCATCGACATTGACCGCCGTTGTTTCTTGGCTCCCTTCCCACCACCTCCCCAAAGGGGGCAGTTCCAGTGCTTTTGGAGACCAAAGTAGTTCTTCTAGAGCAGGGGTGGGCTCTAATCCTGGAGGACCAATGTCCAGTTTGGTAGTTCCCCACCTCCAACACACTCTCCAACCCTTCTCAGATGAGAAGAACCTGGTGTGTTTGAGCAGGAAAACCACCAACGTATGCTGGACCTCCAGAATCTGAACCTTCTCAGGAACGATCTAGCTGTTGGTGCCTTTGGTAAACAAGGCTGCAGAGAAACCGAGTAGTTGCCAGGCGAATAGGGCACGACCAAAGTCTTCTGAATCCCCGCCATTTCATAAAGCTCCAACTGCGTTAATGAGACACTACTTCTGAAGTATAATGCTTAGCATTGTTCGAGGACGACGTTGGGAAACCTTGTGCTAGTGGTCAGAGCAAAGCTCCTCTGGCCAGGCAAGTTTACTCCTGCTTGAGTGAGCTGAGCTGAAAGTGTAGATGTTTCACCAACACTCTGGCAGCCTGAGCTGAGGTGGTTGGATTAATTGTGCACATGCAGCTTTAATAGTTGCGAGTATTGTGGACTAGATGGTGATGGAACTGCTGGAACGTTCTCTTCAGGGATTTTACATTGGAAGGGAAGGGTGGTGGACCAAAGGACATGTAGGGGAACCCACTGAAGGGAACTGGACATGGGGTACTTCGGTACACCAAACGTCCAAATTTTATTTGTTACAGCGTTACCGTGCTCTCAGATATCCATGATGTTCTTTGGTATTTATTGTATTTATGTCTTTACGTTTGTATTTATGTTCACTGCGGATTTGACTGTTTCCGGGCCGGATTCTGGATCTTCTTCCCGTTCTCTCCTATCCAACCACAGACAACCTCTTATGCAAGTACTGAGAGATTGTGTGTTTCAGTATTGGTTCCTTCCTCTTGTTTTTGTTTTGCCACTGATGCCAATAAAACGAGTTACTTAACAAGTCCAGATCCGCTGTGTCGTGTGAAGAGTTAATCCGTAATCTGGATTAGTTCCCCCTCCCACTCCCCCATTCCCTACAACAGCCCAAATTAGCTTCTTTCCTGATCGGCGTCCAAGGTGAGTCGGCTATCCCGGAGTGGAACAAATGCATCACTGCCTGCGTTCGGGCCCTATAAACGACCCTGGCGGCGTTTTCCTTTTGGACCGGACGACAGGCCAGAAAAGGGTCCAAGCACTGACTCACTCGCTAATCCCAAATTAAAAAACCCACAAGCTTGTATCGGGTTTTCGGCTTGTCCGAAACCACAACACGAGGCTTGTAATTTCTTGTAAACCGATGCACTGTGGGGTAGACTCACCACCTACTAACATGAGTGTGTTTGCCGTAAACAATTATCAAGAGGAATGTAGGTCACGTTTCTTCTTGTACCTGCATGAATGGTTCCTCTCCCCATGTTCTGTGGGTTTCTTCCAGGTTCTCCAGTTTCTTCCCACCATCCTTGTGGTTTAGGTCGACTGGCCCATAGGTGTGTGTCGCTGTCCAGGGTGAACCCTGTCCTGTGCCCATATTCAGCTGGGATTGGCTCCAGCTTTCCTGAGGATTTATGAGGCAAACTAATTCCCAGAGAAAGGTATATTGTTCAGATTTGCCATTTATTTCATCAGTCATATTTGTGTTGCAGGCGTTCACTCTGGAATCCACCTGTGGTACTCTACCCCCTTCATCCGTGATCAGGACCCCCCACGTGACCACCAGTGAGCTGGAATTGTTTGGCTGGTGGATTATTCTCAGTGCAGCCAAGACATTGACATGGCTGAGGAATTGTAGCACGTGTGCGGCCATGCAGGCGCCTGTTGAAGATCTGGGCAGGGGATGTTGGAGGTGGAGGTGAATGCCATCATATTTTTAACAGGTGAGGTTTTTCTGAACAAAACCACATTTTTAGGACGCCCCCCCTTGCTGAAAGGGTCGTGTGCCTGAGCACCTACAACGCCCTCCCCTGCACATGCCTGGTGCACAGTGTTTAATCGCTGCACTTCAAACTTCACTATCGTTCTCAATGGGGAATGAACTGGACAGTGAGTGACCTCTATTTATGCCCAAACTTTGAAGGATCCATCGGATAAAAAATCTCCCATATTTTCTCCAAAGGGAAAAATTCAGGCCTTGAGTGACCCTGATCGTCTCATGGCTTATTTATATACGAGTGCACTACACTGGGACGACCGGCCTGTAAAATACAAACCGTATCTGTTGGTCACTAGAGAACGAACAATGAGAGAGTAGGTGTGGCCTTTCGGTGTAGCACCTATAGAGGGACTGACTCCATACGTACCGAACTGTGTAATCCAAGTAACACACACACGCCTTCCCCGCTGACACACCACACAGCCCTGCCTCGTTTGTTAACAGAAAGATGTTTCTGCTAAGCCAGCGGATGACCACCCCAACTGCCTCCTCCCTGCTTTACTTTGGCCCCCTCCTCCACCCCGTCCCGTTTTCGTCTCCTCCAGCAGCAATTTGTCCCGGCCCCAGAGAGCCGTAAAGCCTCTCTGACACAGTAATCCACCAGGATCTAGCCACTGCCGATGGGCCGGAACATGCCTAACCCTCCACCTGTGTGTGCGTGTGTGTGTGTATACAAACCCTGTTTAGAATTTGATGGCTCTAACACACTCAACAAAAGTTGGGTCATGTTTACTACTTTAGTTACAGTTTCATTGTTTGGGAACTGAGGAGACTAACTGTATTAGATTTGCCACTGGACGAATTGTCCGTCTGTTTGGCAGTTATTGTTTGAGTCACGTCTTCACATTTCAGAAGATCAGATCTGGACTAGTAGCAGGGCAGTCAAGCACATACAGGACGTTTTCACATTGACTTTTTGGGAAGCGATGTCACCTTGATGGCAACAGGTGGTTCTCTAAAATCCCAATGTACACCTCCGTCAGTGATACCCCACGGACAGGCAAGCCATCACTGCCAACACGCATCAGTGAGCCTCAGGTGCCCATGGCCTGAATTCACCAATTCACCACTTTTGGGAGATACAGTCAAACCCTGATAGCTGTAGAAATAGATTAGTGACGTAAACCGACTAACGGGCTGATGAAATCGAGCAGTAAAAACAGCGATATCCTGCTGATCTTTGTTATTGCAGTGATGTATGCAAATTCCTGATGCAGTGGAGGTTTTGTTGAACAGCCGGCAACGTGTGTGAATGAGTAACATGCACATAGCAACACCAGTCTCTCTCATGACAGTCCCGTATGACTGTAAAGCATTCAGTTGAATGCGCATAGACCAACCAATCAGCCGTCAGTCAAACAGCAGATTTCCTGTGTTGATTGATGGTCCAGACACCAACCAGATTGATCCTGTGTCAGTGATTGGTCCATCGTAAGTTAGTGTGGACCGACCAACAGCACCAGCAGTAGAAGCAGACCTATAGAATTAGCATGACTGACCACGTTCTAGGCTACAGCGCTAACACAGGTTTGACGAGCTGTAGATGGAGAAATGCATTCACCTGACACGTTGCACATTAGGATCAGGGACGAGTTTGGCGCCTTAACGAGGTAAATAACATTGAATGAAATCTCTCCTGCAGCTTTTCATGGCGAGCGGAGAGGTGGGCAAGATAATGGGGTTAGACTGCTGCTCAACTGGAACCTGCTCTTCTGGAGATGCTCTCGCCATCACTTGTCAAAGTAGCTGCTTCCAGCACATCAACTACAAGAACTGACTGTTCACTTGACAGGTACTACTGTAATGAAATAACTAGTGAATATTTTTGAGAAACATCACCTCTGCGTCTCTCGTTCTTAGATGGGTTCTGTCGTAAATATCTGGACGTGCTGAAGGTTCCTGATGTAGACGCGAGATGTTTTCATGCCAAGAGGATGAGAAAGTTGAAAAGAACAATAGGTTCTTTATTGCATGGATTGGTTGAGGGTCCTAATTGAATCCCATCACACACATTATGAATTCATAATGAAGTGTTTTATTAATAATTAATAACCAACAGATCGTGATCATCTGGGACAATGAGAAGAAGCAGTTCCCAGGAATGTTGTCCTCGGGCAGAAAACAGTGTATCCAAGTTGCAGTTTGGTGTGTGTGTGTGTGTGTGTGTGTTGAGCCCGACTCATTTGCCCCTGATTTGTATTGAGTAGAGGGCAAATTGAACCTGAGTGTCGGCTGCGCTTAATTGTCGTCGCCAATTAGTGCATTGTCGACGACCACAATGGCTCCAGTGTAGCGAGGGGAACGCTCTCCTTTGTGCTTCTCCAGTGGCCCACAGGCCAGTCAACACTCATTTAGGGCCCTGACAACATGGGGCCCGAAATGCCATCGGAGGGGAGGATGTGGAGGGGAGGGTGGAGGGTTTGAGGGGAAAAACACCAGCGAGCGATGAAGAGGAGACAATAGTGACATGGAGATGGAACCCGAGGGTCCAGCTGAACGTTGAAGGGCAGTCTACTGAACGTTAGCCTCCACCCCTGCTCACACGGACGTGGAGAGTGACCTCCGCCCACATCCACCTGCCAGACAAAGACGCTTAGTTCAGGAAACACTGACCCGAATCAGCGCCGAGTGACACTCGGCCAACTGTGTCCAGCCCGCGCGCCCCAATCAGCTGCAATGGTGTCTCACTCTTAAAGGAATAGTTCTGCAAAACATCTCATCCACAGTGTCCCACTGACCCCAGATGTGGTTGATCATCCATGTTTGGCTTTAGTTCAGAGCAAGAGCTACGAGGCTTTGTTGCTAACGTTGCTAAATACAAGTTAATGGTTCACCCACATATTTTCTCTAACTCCTCAAAAGATACATCTAACTTTTCATGAAGAGACTTGTGGGTGTGGTTTAGGACACAGTATGACTTACTGTGAGCTATAAACATCCAGCTCTTTATGATGGTGGAGCAGACTTGTGGGTGTAGTTTAGGACACAGTATGACTTACTTTGAGCAATAAACATCAAGCTCTTCATGAAGGTGGAGCAGACTTGTGGGTGTGGTTTAGGACACAGTATGACTTACTGAGAGCTATAAACATCCAGCTTTTCATGAAGGTGGAGCAGACTTGTGGGTGTGGTTTAGGACACAGTATGACTTACTTTGAGCTATAAACATCCAGCTCTTTATGAAGGTGGAGCAGACTTGTGGGTGTGGTTTAGGACACAGTATGACTGCGAGCCGTAAACATGAACGAAACTTCAACACTGAATTGAACGCTGCAGCCTTTTCACACATGATCTGATCTGCTGATGTGGAATCAGGTTTTTGAGGAATCCTTTCTAAAAACTTCATGTCTGACGTGGTCCAGAATGTGGACCTCCACCCTTCATCAACGTCCTACAACCGCTCTGGTGAATAAGTGTATACATCAGCGTGCTCGCTCCAGTCTGTTCTGAACACTCTAATCATCTGCGCTTTGTGCTGTGAGATGTTATCTCCATGTGTTTCTGTCTCTAAACATCTCCACCCTGAGGACGTTGTGTGTGAAGCCTTCAGTCACGCAGCACCTCCACCATTAGGGAAATGGAGCCAAAAGCAATTTCCTTCAGGAAACTGCACGTCGCTGCGGAGGTCATGACAAGTCTCGTGACTGAGACTATACGGAAGTTAAGTCAGAGCCTGAGCGACCATCACACACCCCCAGAACTTTACAGGTTTTGGCTTTTGGAGAATTCAATGTTTTTGATGGAGCTGAAACATGGCCACAGCACAGTCTGAGCTCCGAGAGTTTCCGTATAAAACGTATGTATGGCTTCCATCTTGCGTAACTAGGTTGCATTTCCTGATGCGGCGTCAGACTGATTTAAGTGACCGTGGTTTCTGAAGTCCGGCCGAGCCCACGTCACAATAACATCACAGTTTCTCTAGATTCCCTCAATCTTTTCACCTCACTGATGAAACAGCTCAGTTCTCTGTAATCTTGAGTCGAGAAATCGTCCGTTTTTGACCGTTCTCTCAGGAAGCCTGGCACAAAGTGGTGGAGCACCATCCACCTTCAGCTGATGCTCCTTTTATACCCAACACCACTCACCTGTTGCCAGCTCACCTGCTTTCTGCAGAATGTTTCAATATGGCATTTTCACTCTTTATGCCCCGCCCCAAATTCTTCCCGGTGTGCTGCAGGCGCCGAAGTTCAAAACTTATTTACATTGTTCAGCTGAAACATTAAGACTTTTTTTGTCAGATTTTTAATTTCATTTTACGAAATCATGGAAATGAATTGGTATGTAAATATTTTTCCTCTGGGCCATTCCATGTGGAAGTTGGAGCCTGTCCCAGCAGACTATGGGCACAGAGCAACTCAACCATTAACACACACCCCTCTGGAGGCCTAAACCGCAAGGAACCCACAGGAACACGGGGGAACCCCAGTGACGGACTCGGGACCTTCTTACTGTGAGGAAGCACTAACTGTGTGTTCGTAGTTTGGTGGTTGTTTTTATGGATGACTTTGGGTATAACTACAGCGGGTCCTTGACTTACAATAGGGTTCCCTCCGTTCCTCAACATGTGTCGTAAATCGAATTTTGACATAAGTCGAAACCCCTTACATAAGCGTCTACAGTGTTTTACACTGGAGCCATTCTGCTGTCTGTCCACCAGAGGGAGACATTCACCCACCTGAGGCTCAGTTCTACATTTTATAATGTTTTATTAAAGTTACTTTTACTTTCATTTTTCATGCCATTAAAAAACTGAGGCAGCGTCGTAACCACTCACTTTTTTTAAGTCGAATACATCATAAATTGAAGAACCCCTGTATACTAACATACAAAATGAATAAATTATATTCTAGTTAATAATGTAATAATAATAATAATACACTGCTCAAAAAATAAAGGGAACACAAAAATACATTCTATATCTGAATGAATGATATATTCTTATTAAATACTTTGTTCTTTGCATAGTTGAATGTGCTGACAACAAATTCACACAAAAATTATCAATAGAAATCAAATGTAACAACCCATGGAGAACTGGATTTGGAGTCACACTCAAAATTAAAGTGGAAAAACACAAGACAGACTGATCCCACTTTGACGTAATTTCCTTAAAACAAGTCAGAATGAGGCTCAGTGTGTGTGTGTGTGGCCTCCACCTGCCTGTATGACTGTTTGATGAGGTGGAGGATGGTCTCATGAGGGATTTAGCATCCACCAACTCCAGGACAGTCTGTAGTGCAACGTGGTGTTGGTGGATGGAGCGAGACATGATGTCCCAGATGTGCTCAATTGGATTCAGGTCTGGGGAACGGACAGGACAGTCCATCAATGTCTTCATCTTGCAGGAACTGCTGACACACTCCAGCTACATGAGGTCTAGCATTTCTGACCCACTGCCAACTGCATGCTGGAGGATGTTTCAGACAGCAGATGGTTCTCCACGTTCTCCAGACTTTGTCACGTCTATCACATGCGCTCAGTGTGAACCTGCTTTCTTCTGTGAGGAGCACAGGGCACCAGTGGAGAATTTGCCAATCTTTTCTCTGGCAAATGCCAAACGTCCTGCACGGTGTTGGGCTCTAATCACAACCTCCACCTGTGAACGTTGAGCCCTCACACCACCTGCATGGAGTCTGTTTCTGACCGTTTGAGCAGACACATGCACGTTTGTGGCTGGAGGTCATTTTGCAGTTCTCTGGCAGTGCTCCTCCTGTTCCTCCGTGCACAAAGGTGGAGGTAGCGGTCCTCCTGCTGGGTTTTCTACAACCTCCTCCAGACACAGAAACCTTCTTGCCACAGCTGCATTGATGTTCCATCCTGGATGAGCTGCACCACCTGAGCCACTTGTGTGGGTTCTAGACTCCGTCTCATGCTACTACTAGAGTGAAAGCACCGCCCGCATTCAAAAGTGACCAGAACATCAGCCAGAAAGCAGAGGAACTGAGAAGTGCTCTGTGGTCTCCACCTGCAGAACCTCCTTTATTGGGGATGTGTTGCTAATTGCATATAATTTTCACCTGTTTTCTATTGTCCATTTACACAACAGCAGTGAAACTGATTGTCAATCAGTGTTGCTTCCTAAGTGACAGTTTGATTTCACAGTGTGATTGACTTGGAGATACATTGTGTTGTGTAAGTGTTCAGTGAATGAGTAATTAAATGCATTGACAGTTTTTTCTCTCTGGTTTTGGAAGGTTCTGTTGCATTTCTGGAATGAAACTCACTTTAGTGCTGGTTGCACCCTGTCCCACCGCGGCACCGGCGCCAGAAACTCAACATCTCTCATCGTCTGATCAAGCTGAGGCTGGGAGACGAACAGTCATCAGTTAAATCTTAAATTACATCACTTCTGTGTGTGTGTGTGTGTGTGTGTGTGGAGAAGAGGGTGTGTGCAGAGATTTTGAAGCTTTTGTGTGGACACCTGTTTGGGCAGGTCGAGTGGACGGCGCGAGCGAGAGACGGGGAAATGGGTCACAGCGTCTGCAAGGCCAGGACGCCTCACCCAGCGCCAGCCGTCAATACCGCACCTCAGAGAACGGCATGACATCAGCCCCACACACGCTCTGCTGGTGCGGAACAGCACGTTCTCCTCCTGTCTCATGAAAGAGTGAAACGCCGTTTGGACAGAAGGTCCGTCCCGGTGGAAAAACCCTTTTCTTCTTCTCAGAGGTCACATGTTCACATCTACACGCCCGAGTTCAAATCTGATACGTTTTAGACCAGATGCAGTGGGATCAGACTGCGGCCCCAGTGCTGGAGGCTCCACATCTTAACCACAGGCCTGAACTCCAGCAACCTGAGGTAGACCTGCTGACGAGCTTCAGAAACACTGAAATAATCATTCAGAGATCTGTCAACGTCTCATTAAAATATCCTTCTTTTTTAATGTCATTTTCTATTAAGTAAAAAAGGAGGATAAGATTTGGAGCATGAATTCAAGCACATATATATATGGGGCCATTCCTCTGTCAGTCCACCAGAGGGAGACATTATCCCACCTGAGGCTCTGTTATGTCTTTTTCTGAGCGTTTTATTCTCTACTTTCACTTACAATTTAAATTTTACACAATTTTCTTTAAAGGGATGATTATAAAAATTATAAATTAATAATTTCTCTAAAGGTGTGTCCCACATGTGCACTTAGTCCAGCCTGGTGTTAGTGTGTGTAGTGTGTATGAACTCAGTAAAACCTGATAGATTAGTGTGTGTGGTGCTGATGGACACTATTGTCCCACTATGCTTTGGGAAACAGAAGGGGAGGGGCCACGCACATCTGGAAACGTGCATACAAAACAAAGATGTGTGTGTGTGTATATATATATATATATATATATATATATATATATAATGTGTGTGTGTGTGTGTGTGTGGAATGTGGGCGTCTCTGTTTGCTCCCCTCATTCACTACAGAGC
>JBBIGC010000002.1:2519086-2535122 GCA_037576955.1 Lepidarchus adonis
TAACTCTAACTCTAACTCTAACCCTAACTCTAACTCTAACTCTAACTCTAACCCTAACTCTAACTCTAACTCTAACTTTAACTCTAACCCTAACCCTAACTATGACTCTAAGCCTAACTCTAACCCTAACTCTAACTCTAAGCCTATGCTAGCAGACTAAATCACTAGTGCCTTACTAGCAGTGTCAGGAATCAAACTATGTTCCACAAACTCTGTTTGTCGTTCTCTGTCTCGCTGTAATCCTCCTTTCCCTTGCCGACTCTTTTGTTTCAACAGTGCTGATGGAGCGCAACCCACTGCTTCATTGATGCGTGGGCTCAAATGCTCTGACTTTCTGACTGCACCCCAGCGCCCTTCTCTCTTTTCGCATGGAGTTGTTCTTTATAATAGACATCAGAAATGCGACAGCAACAGAAGAGAACATTGTAGACAGAGACTTGGTACTCGCTCAGGGAATTACACTGGTTTTGGACATTTTTCATTTTCATCTTTCCCAGCACCAAAACTCACTAAAACTCTCCTAAGAAACGGCAAAAAAATCCACAGCCCTGAAGGATGAAGCGTCCCACAGCGGGTCACGTTGACTTTCTCTTGCTTTTCTCTTTCCAGACGGTACGTCTGATATCGTAGACCTTTCTCTAACCCGTCTCTGCGGCTGGTCCGTGTCAGAGGCGAAGAGGTAGGCGTTTTTAATAAACTAGCAATAAAAAAGGCTGGGTGGCGAGGGATCTTTCACATCTCCATTTCCTTGTAAGGCTCTCTCCCTGGCTGGCCCTAATATCCACCACTCTGGTTATAGCGATTCAGGTGAAAAGTGAGTGTGTTTGTCTGCCTATATAGGCCACAGCATGTGTGTGTGGGTGTGTGGGTGTGTGTTTTGGGAGAAGGATAGCCGTAGGAAGAGCAATAAGGGTCTGGGGCGAGAGAGCGCACCTCAGCCGTAAACGGCGGCGTGAATGCCGAAAGTTGCTATTTTTGCAGCGGCGCGGGTGGAAGGTGGTGCGGAAATGCGATCACTGCATAATGCATGGCCCCCCCGGTGCAGCGGCAGGCCGTTATACAAGCAGGTGCTCTCGCAGGAACCCGCCGCATCGCCGCGGCAACCAGGACTGCTGTTGTCAGGATTATCAGGAGGAACTTCTGAGTGGGGCAGGTGCTCAAAAATGAGGAGGAGGGGCAGTTTGTTATTGAACCAATTTGTCACCCAAGGGGTGTGGTGTGAGAAAAAGACTTTGTTGATGGGGCACCACTGTACCCGAAGGGGCGCTGGGTGGGCTCACATACATTGTAACCCGCCGCCTGGCGTAGGGATTGCAGTGGCAGCCAGCTGTTATATTTACAGATTGGTAAATACTTTGATGCAATCTGTATGGGCTCACAGTAACATGGTTTCTTCATATGCAACCTGGTGTAGGGATCACCATCACCATCTAGTGGCTACTGGTGGTATTGCTACATGAGGTGACCAGAAAAAACAGTGTTCAGTGCAATGTGACAATATCTAGTAATAGCTTGAGCACGTAAAAATTGATCCAGGGGCAAAACTACCATCTCCCTTACTGGGTGGGCAGGACGATCCTCCTCCTCCCCCATCACTTTGCATAACCCATATAAAAATGAAAATGAAAACCATACACACAAAACATTTATTTTAATGTAAAATTTTTTTGAGATAATGGCTTTCCCAGTACAGTACACAAGTATAAATTTTTTGGTGAAGTGCTACTCACCAACGGTGTGACTCATGTAGGCCCTGAGATTTCTCACTCTTTGATGACTGAAGTACTTGTTGGCCTGTTAACCGGACTTTTGCCAAAATCTGATCTTGCAGAAGTCATCTGAAGCGTCACTTTGGGTGTGGAGTCAAAAAACATTTCTATATATGTTGCAGTGCAGGGTTTTCGACTGGAGGGTTACCAGTTCAATCCCCAGGACCAGTTGGGGCAACTGTAGGAGTGGCTAGTGACTCCTTCCCACACTCTTAGCCTAAGTTCCCTTGTGCAAGGCCTCATCTGCAGCCCACTGCTCTTGTGTATGTATATGGGTGTCACAGACAGGTTAAAGGTCACGGACAGAGGACACATTCACTGTTTATGGTCACATAATCTGAATAAAATACAAAAGAGAAGTCTGGTTCCATTCGGCCCCACTGTAAGAAGTTTCTCCAAAGCTCTTGTCCCACCTCGCAAGTATTTTGAGGAAAAAAAATACCCTTTAAGACCCTTTAAGACAGTGATGCGGATGGAGTAAATGTGGATACAGCAGCAGTGCACCTCATCCATCTGAGCACTGTACCTAATCTTCCTAGTGCCCTATGCAGTGCAGGATAAGGCTCCTGAACCTTGACCTCAGCATTGGAGGCCTAACAAATCTATGAGGGATTCGATCATGTCCCATCCTGGATACATTGTGCCTTGTATGGGCATAGAAACGTAATGCCACCTGGCCTGTTGCCTTGCTTGGTGCCACATTTCATGCTGCCATTCCCTTTGGCTGGATTATAGAATCTCAGAGGTCCCATTGTGAGATGGTCACCCTAAATTACAATTTTGTACTGGGGTTTGCCAGCTTATACTTATGACTGGATGCTAATTCCATCTACATTTTTCTACAAATCTCACCTGTCGTCTTGCAATTTGGCAATTTCTTTCAATGTCTAAAAGATGCAGAAAAAGTTTATTTTGAACATGATCTCAGTGCTGGAGAATCACCTGAAAACACAAGATGTGTTCTGCCATTGTTAGTTTGTGAAGTGAGGTGAAGTGGGCGTGGTTTATGACAGTCCCCCGGGTCCGATCCGGGCACCAGTGCAGTGGAAAAGTAGGCCGGATCGCGTTGGTTCCCAACTTTAGACCCGGCAGAGAACCAGAGGTATATGTTGTGCCCAGGCTGGGACTTGGACCTGCGACCTTCTAATCCCAAGGGCAAGGTCCTAACCACTAGACCACCCTTACCCACCATTGTCCTGAGTAAAGCAAGCGCATGGGAACTGGGGAGCACACAGTGAATTCTGGGAGTGATCCAGAATAAAGCATCCTGTGCCAGGGCATCAGTATTCTCTGATGGGGTTGCTAGCTTCATCTGGGCCCATCCGAAGCTATTTGGATCATGGCAGTGAATCTGTATCGATGCCAGCAGCGCAGTTTAATTGTGCTCTATGTCTATGGAAGACCTGACCCAGAAAGCAGTGTGTGCGCCTGCATCTCCGAATCGACACTCAATGGCTATTTTTAAACCACAGCAGACGCCGAATGGAGGGAAGCAGGACGGACAACAATCACAGTCCAGGTTCCCCTCACTGGCCTCAAATCTACGCTCCATCCATGTAGTCTACAAAAACTGATGTCCATGTTTTACATTATACAGTGATCAGCCATAACATCAAGACCAACTGCCTAATGTTCCCCCTCTGTGTGTTCTGACCCTTTTCTTTCGGAGTCAGGTACAACCGGAGTTAGTTTGTGTAACACTTTCAGAAAAGCGATAGAATTGGGATATAGTTCAGGTTTTATGATGTTTATGATTTGTTTTTCAGTCCGTATTAAAAACCATAAACTTGGCAGAAATGCTACAGACACGTTTGGTGTAGTCGTCCCGCCAGTTTACTAGAACCTCTTGGCTCTAAAGGACGTCTTATTTCCGGTCACAGGCGGAAGTGTAGCTTGTGAAAACTAGGGACTAGGATTTGTGCAAAAACTGGATGTCTGATTGGTGGAAAGGGACATCTTGTACCCAGAGCAGAGGTCAGCAAATCCAAAAGCCTGGCCTCCACGTGCACGCCTGTCAATCCTCCACCCACAACATTAAAACCATTGACAGTTGCAGTGAATGACACTGATTATCTCGTTATCTCTTGCCAATGGGTGGACTATGATAAGCAGCAAGTGGACAGTCAGTTCTTGAAGTTACTGTGCTGGAAGCTGGAAGACCTGAGGCCTTATTGTGATAGCAGAACAGCAGGTACCTACCAACAGAGGACGGCTGGTGAAATGGGGGCCCAGGTCATGGACATCCAAGGCTCATCAATGTATGTGGGGAGCAAAGGCCGGTCCGATCCCCAAGAGCAAAAAAATAGTGTCACTTGTCAGAGAAGGGGTGGGGAGATATTTTTGGCAGCAAGTGAACAGTCAGTTCTTGAAGATGATGTGCTGGAAGCAGGAGTGTAAGGGGCTTTGCTGTGATGCATTTATAGAGCAGCAGGTCTGGTGGAGTTTTCCAGGTTGTTGTTAGTGTCGACTAACAGTGATCCAAGCCTTGAATCGGAGTCACGGGCACATGATGCATGTGTGGATCCAAAGAGGAGTGAGAGCTGTTTCAGGAGCCGCACAGTGTGAGGCGGGTGGCGTTTATGCACATACTGCCAGCTTTAAGACCCCTGGGTGTGTACGTGGGCCTGACTGCTGCTTGAACAGCAGTGTGTTTATGTCCTGTGCTCTGTACAGACATGGCTTCGCTGCGGCTGCCCCGAGCCTCTGACCTTGTAACGAATATGTCATTCACGTCACGAACACTTTCGGCCTGGAGGGAGTTGAATAGTACGTTTTTTTCTTTCTTTTTTATATCTGCCATTCTCTCAGCGAGGCCCCCTGAAACTCCCGCCCAAGACGATGTCTCAGCGCAGGTGACAGAACTGTCAAATGTTTCTTGGAATGTGGCACACACACATGCCCACACACAAACCCAAGATATTTCCTAAAACGAGACCACCACATTTTATTGCATTTTCGATCACTTTTGGTACTAACTACTGTCGACTTGGGAAACCTGCCCTGACTCCCATCAACTTCAAGAACTGCTCGTTCACTCAAATATATCCCACCCCCAACACCGCAGTCATTGCTTTTTACTTCACCAATGGTGCTAATGACAAACCTCCCACACCTAGCTGGGAGCCACACCACTGACACTAACTAACGAGCAGCTTCCGGAGCTACGATTACTTCCTGTAATTGGTTTGTGAGGCTTGTGAGTAGCGTGTAAGGAAGACGACGCCTAGAGCAGGTAGGCTGGTGACCTATTAGCGAGCTGGTGCTCCTCCATGCTGATTGGGTTTTAATTACAGCAGCTTTGCCTGACACTTTGCCAATAATTGGAAATATTCCGCTCCCGCCTCTGCTTCAGGCCCGCCATGAACGAATACATTAGCGTCGACAACGAGGAGGAAAGTGACCTTCAACGGGGAGACGGAGTTTTCAGGCCCCTCGTTTATTCCCGGTCTCGGACGGGCGATATTTGTGGGGGTGTGGAGGCGGTGCGGGATCTTTGCGTGCTGAGGGATCTTCTGAACGACACTAACAGTTCAGCATATGGCACATTACTGCGCAGTTTGTCTATTATTACTGTTGGGTTATGGATGTATTATGGAAACAGAGCCATATGGGCCACGTATATCCACGTCCCCTTAATCATGGTTCATCTTTAATTGGAAACAGTGCCGCGTCCCATCGCTTTCGTCAGGGGCTTATAGGACGGCCTACCCCTCCTGCCAATTGGAAACCTGATATGCTACATCAAATAACAGTCTCCTGAAATCTCCCAGTGATGGAAGTCTTAATCCGATTCATTACCCTCCCCACTCCCTTGCTCGGCTAATGCACACTTAGCGCCGCGGTGAAATTCAATCAAAACTGCTTTAACATCATCGCGGAGCTGCGTTCAACCCCAGGTTTAGAGCAGATACCCACCCGGCAGTGGGGTGGTGGGGGCTGGGAGGGGGGTATTGTTGAAGGGGTCTAGAGGAAGGGCATTTTATATTGTGGGTGAAAATCTTGCGTCCACAGTCAGAGCTTTTATGATGCTCTACAGTTTATTCCTTGTTGCAAGCCCACCATTCTCCAAGCCGCTTTTCCATTTCGGGTGGTGGGGAAGCTGGAGCCAATCCCAGCCCACTGTGGGTCCACCATGGACAAGAGGTCAATCTATCACAGGGCAACACCACTCACACTCCCACCTATGGACAATGTAGAGCAGCCAGTCAACCTAAACTAAAGGCCTTTGAACTGTGGGAGGAAACCAGAGAACCTGGAGTAACGGAGAGTTGAAAATTGCCCATAGGTTTGAGTTTGTGTCAATGATTGTCTGTCTTTGTGTTGCCCTGTGATGGGTTGGCCTTCCGCCTTGGGCCTATAGTCAGTTGGGATTGGCTCCAGCTTCCCCTCGTGCTGCTGAAACAGCTCTGACCAGGATGAACATTTTGTGGTTTTTCTGGATCTGACCACTCCCCATGTTCATCAGTGAGCCTTGGGTACATGGTCATGGGTACCCAAATCCAGAAAAAACATAAAATGTTTACTCGGAGCACTGGAGACCTGGAGATGCTCTGACCCAGTAGGCTAGCCATCACAGGCCCATAGGTCCTTATATTCCTGCTTCCAGCACATTAACTTCAAGAGCTGACTGGTCACCAATGTTTGTATTCAACATCCTGAGCAGTCTTTATGGGTGGGCCTCCATACCTCCACCACTGGTATGCAGGTTAGCAGATTAGCGCAACGCTAGGCAGACAGATCGTATAGACAACGTATAGTAATACAGTGATGCCATGTGCAGATATAGAGGCTGGTATGATATAAGTAGGGCTTAAACTGCAGATTATAGAGCTATAGAGCAGGTAGATCGCGTGCAAGATGTTGGACCTTTTTCCTAGAGACCTGAGCGTAAACCTAGGGGAGGAACCTGAGAGCAGTCAGGGTGGGATGTGAATGCTTCAGCTAAGGCCCTGATTTTCATCAGTTCAGGCCATTTATGCTTCATAACTGCATATAAATTTAAGGTGTTAGATAATAAGTAAAACAAATTTTCATCAACCTTTCCATAATTTAAATTAAATTTTTTACACCAGTCAGCCATAACATTAATACCACCCGCCTTATACTGTGTAGGCCCACGGGATCAGAGCCGTCACGTCCCCACGGGCATCAGTGAGCCTTGGGTGCCCATGACCCAGATCACTTTTTGCAGTACACACCTGGAGATGCTCTAGCCATTACAAATGCTTACGCCCCTGCTTCCAGCACATCAGCCTCGAGAACTGACTGTTCAGCCACTGCCTACCGCCCCGGACAGGTGTCATTGTGATGAAATACTTCGTTGCTCCCTTCATCTGGCAGTGGTCTTAATGTTATGACAGATTTGTGACAAGAAATTTGTAATTTCTTGTCGTCTTCCTCAGCCTATAGTGTGAAAAAGTGTTTGTCCCACTTAAATCTGTCAGCAGGAATCCCATTTGCATTGGGTCCTTTATAGACGCCCTATTTTCCGCAAATCCGCGTACTTTGCGGTCTTACATTGTTCATAAGCAGATACGAGTCGTCACAGCGCTCGAAAAACCACGACAGAAGAGCTCTGCGAGCGCAGTGACGTCCCCCATCTCCCGGCAGAAGCCTAATCAAAGCTCATCAGCAAATGTGATCAGATACCATCCTGGGAGCAAGCTGCTGCAACTGGCACAGGCGTTTATTCATAAAGCGCTTTCGGAAGCCCCTCGTCGGCGCTGCTCTTGTCAGATTCTTAAAAATCACACAAACACAGTTGTTTATGTATACACGTGCTCAGCTCAGACCGCTTTCATGCCCGGTGCAGAAGGCGAAATCCCTAGAAATGCCTAATTAGTGCCCTTCTGACAGACTGCACTGCCGCGCAATAGCACCAGCCTGGCGCCAACAGCAATGGAACTGAGCCTGGGGAGGTGGCGGTAATCTGTTTCCAGTGGCAGCGCTTGTAGATGCTGCCTGATGCCATGATAGTGTCCTTAATCTGCCTCCCGACAGCCTGCCACAGATCTGACAGCCCGCACTGATTTTCCTCTTACGTAAAAGCCGATAGATAGGGAGCTGTCGGAGAGCAGGCCGCGCTGAATTACAACACCACATTCACCGGCCTCCCACTGTTTGCACTGTGTTGTAACAGTTGCTAAGAGGACATATAGTATCATACAATCGTGAGTACACCTCTCAGATTTTTGTAAATATTTTATTGTATATTTTCATGGGACAACAGTGAAGATATGACACTTTGATACAATGTGAATTAGTCAGTGTTCAGCTTATAACAATGTAAAATGTACTGTCCTCTCAAAATAACTCAACACACAACCATTAGTGTCTAAACCACAATGTTGTGTCCAATTAGCTGTTTTCCCTCCCCGGTGTCATGTGACTTGTTAGTGTTAGAAGGTCTCAGGTGTGAATGGTGAGCAGGTGTGTTAAATTTGTTGTTATCACCCTCACACTCTCTCATACTGGTCACTGGAAGTTCAGCATACACCGAATGCTGCATCAAATTGGTCTGCATGGCATTTGTCCCAGAATGAAGCGTCTTCTAAAAATGATGGACAAGAAAAACCAGCAAACAGTTTGCTGAAGACAAGCAGACTAAGGACATGGATTACTGGAACCATGTCTTGGGGTCTGATGAGACCAAGATAAACTTATTTGCTTCAGATGGTGTCAAGCGTGTGTGGTGGTGAGGTGTAGTGTACAAAGACAAGTGTGTCTTGCCTACAGTAAAGCATGGTGGTGGGAGTGTCATGGTTTGGGGCTGCATGAGTGCTGTGAGCACTGGGGAGCTACAGCCATTATACAGTACAACCATGAATGCCAACATGTACTGGGACAAACTGAAGCAGAGCATGATCCCCTCCCTTCAGAAACTTGGCTGCATTTCAGTATTCATACATGATAATGACCCCAAACACATCTCCAAGACGACCCCTGTCTCAATAAAGAAACTAAGGGTAAAGGTGCTGGACTGGCCAAGTGTGTCTCCAGACCTAAACCCTATTGAGCATCTGTGGGGCATCCTCAAATGGAAGGTGGAGGAGCACACCTTCCTCTGACATCCACCAGTTCTGTCATCATGGAGGAGTGGAAGAGGATTCTAGTGAACTCCATGCCTGAGAGAGTTAAGGCAGCGCTGGAAAATAAATAAAAGTATTGAAACTTTGGGCACAACTAGGACATTTTCACTTAGGGGTTTACTCACTTTTGTTGCCAGTGATTTAGACATGAATGGCTGTGTTGAGTTATTTTAAGGGGACAGTACATTTACACTGTTATACAAACTGTACACTGACTACATTACATTGTATCAAAGTGTCATATCTTCAGTGTTGTACTATAAATAGATATAATAAAATATTTATCAAAATGTGAGGGGTGTACTCACTTTTGTGAGGTAATATATATGCAAAAGCCATTGTCAGTGGGCGCATGTGGGGAAGCTGGAGCCAATCCCAGCTGACTATGGGCCCAAGGCATGTTTAACCCTGGACAACCAACCCGTCACAGGGCAACAAAGAAACACACTCTCGCACCTATGGGTGATGTAGAGCAGCCAGTCAACCTGAACCACAAGCCTTTGGACAGAGGGAGGAAACCAGAGAACCTGGAGGAACTCCACACAGAAAAACACCAGGTCTGGGGATCGAACCCAGGATTTTCTAACTGCTGCCCTTCTGCAGGTGTTAGAAACAAACCATAGGAAACCACACGAAATTAAGACTAATGCCATGTGAAGGGAACAAAATTGACTTGTTTTTTTAGTCAGTTCTTGAATTTGATGTGCTGGAAGCAGGAGCATCAGCCACTTTAACAAGCGATGATCAGAGTAGTTCATGCCTACTGACAGTGATTCTCCACCATGGGCGCCCAAGGCTCACTGATGCATGTGGGGAGTGGTGTTATTGTTATGGCAGATGGGTTTGCCAAGACAAAGAGAAAAGAAAAAGAAAAAACTGCAGGGAAACCCCCCAACTACACTGGCTTTTCACCGAGCGAGCTGCAATTATAAAGACATTAGACTCCACCCCACCTTTCTGGTTGGACATGCTTCTGACGTCAGGGGTGACCCTTGAGTGATCAGATAAGATCTGACCTTTAGGGTTAGGGAAAATGAGGGAAAACCCCACCTGCCATAGTTTAACACGGAGGTAATGATCGTGCAAATGTCTGATCACAAGTCAATCAGCCATAACATTAAGACCACTGCCAGGTGAAGTGAGTAACATTGACTCTAGTTACTTCATTACAGTGGTTCCTGTCAGAGCAGAAGGATCTGAGGCCTAATTGTGATAGAGCATCTCCAGAATAGCTTGTGGCATGTTCCAGGTCTGCAGAAGTTAGTACCAACCAACAGTGATGCAACTGGCTCCGCCCACATTATAATTTAATCAATTTATTCAGTTAATCAACCAACATAACTCAGAAATAATGATATCAGCCTAGATACTGTAGAACAGTAGTGTAGCCACCACTACATACCTGGGCAGCGATCAGCCATAACATTAACACCACCTGCCTAAAATTGAGTAGGTTCCCTTCATGCGCTGGCCTTCACTGTATCAACGAGCCTTGGGCACCCCTGTCGGTGGATCACTGTTGGTAGGTACTAATTAAGGCCCATCTGGAACACCCCGCAAGCTGTTCTGGAGATGCATCATCACGATAAGGCGCCTTATGCTCCTGCTTCCAGCACATCAACTTCAAGAACTGACTGTTCACTTGCTGCCCAATATATCCCACCCCCCTGACAGGTGCCACTGTAACGAAATGCCAATGTTATGCACTTCACCTGTCAGTGGTGTTAATGTTATGGATGATCTGTGTATTTTCATAAGTAAAAGCATCAGTGGAGCTTTAAGGCCTCATGTCTTGCTCCGGAAGTCCTGAGAGCTAGACTTAGTACATGACGTCCAGTAATTTGGTAATTCCACACTCACTAAACAGGAATGACCAGGTGAGATGAACAAGGTGTGTCTGAGCAGGGAAATCACCACACCGTGCTGGACAAGGTTTGCAGCTGGGGGACAAGAGCTTTACAATGACCTAGTGCCCACCTGGAAGACCTTGAATAAGACCTGCTGTTCTGGAGATGCTCTAGCCATCACTGGTCAAAGTGTCTCAGATCATAACGCTCCTGCTTCTAGCTCATCACGTTCGAGAACTGACTGTTCATTTGCTGCCTACATTCACCTCTGTAATGCATTCATCATTGATTGCTGCTACGGAGGCCGTATATCAGTAGTAAGGAACGAAGGGTTAAGGACATGTGTTTACAGTTAATGGCTTTATGTTTGCGGTAGAACGATGTAATGCGGCTTAAAATGCGCTAATCCTGGGGTCACATGATCATGGATGGGAACCATTCGGAGATTTTGCCCACCCCACGAGGAATTGTTGGGATGCAGGCCGTCACGTCTGTCTCGGTGGTGGAAAACGGAGATGGCACGGGCGCAGGTAAACAGTCATTACCGTGGTATGTGTGCGGAGCTCCCCTGTGGGCTTAGTGCAGGAAATAGCGTCCGTGTCGCTACATATGCAACAGAGAAGCTGGGGAAGGTGGGGTGGGGGGAGAACGGGCTCGCGCATTACCTCGGCATGCGACGAGCAGTCTGGAGGCAAAGGGGGGTAAAAGGGAGAGTGTAATTGCATCTGACAAGCCCCCGCCCCAACCCTCACTTTTCTACCTTTCACTCTGCAATCTGTCCCAGGCTGGTGATGCTTGAGAAGCAGGTGGGGGGTATCGATGAGCCCCATGTGCAGGACGAGGAGAGCAGAGGAAGAGACATGTCCCCCTCCCTCACTGCCTCGATGCACAGCACAACAACACGACCTCCTCAGCCATCTGTGGGACTAGGAGGGGGCACCAGGGCCATTCGTTCCCAGACCTGGTGCAAACCAGAGGCCTGGTACCTGGCAGAGGAGCGGAGAGAAGGTGCCAGAGTTACAAAAATGACTCTGATCTAATTACGGGGGCAGGAAATGTTGTTTTTGCCTGGAGAAAGACTACATGAGGTTTGAATAATTATGTAAATGGAGGCGGACACTGTGAAAACCATCGAGAATATCCTACAAGGTGTTTCTTCAGAACTTGAATTTCTTGACCTTGTTCCATCATCCATAACATTAAGACTACCTGCCTAATATTGAGTAGGCCCCTTCTCTTGCTGCTGAACATTTTGGAGCTCCTCTTGGGTCCTCAGTCCCCACATGCATCAGTGTCCACTTTTGGTAGGTACTGACAAGCGCACACCCAGAAGACCTGGAATAAGAACTTGCTGTTCTGGAGCCATCACTGGTCAAAGTGGCTCAGATCAAGAACTGACTGTTCCCTTGCTGCCAACGCTCTCCACTGTAAGGAGTAAATGTTCTTCGCTTCCCCAGAATGGAGGTTAAGGAAGAGGCGAAGGCGCTTGCGGGTTTGATTTGCGCTAAGTGGAGGAAGGAGGTGGCTGTTTGTTTTCCAACTGTCTCGACCTCTGTGACATCTTTGTTTTTGGCAGGCGCCGCAGCGTAGCGGACGAGTTCGTGCCAAGCGCCAGCACGTCTGGGCGGGGCCTCGCGCTCCTGCTGCCCCTCCTGATTCAGATGTCATTTGTGTATTCTCCCCGGATCAAAGGCAAGTCACGTTAATTAGCAGATTTCACACTCCTCTGCCGTCCCGCACCCCCCATTCGGCCCCACCTCCCCGCCTCAGATGCAATGTTGCCAATCCATGAGACATGTTAATCACAGGGAGACGCCTCTGTGCAGAGTGCCGGCCAATCAGCCCACTTTGCCAGGGGTCGCAGGCCAAGGTCGTAGCTGGGATTCCTGATGAGCGTGTCCTTCAGGACCTTTTGTGTACGCCTGCTTCCAACCGCACATACAGCACGCCGTGCGTTTCCAGCGCCAAAGTCATTACCCAAATCAATAGCAGGCTCCAGCATCATTCAGCCAATCCATCCACCTGGCTTTGACCAGACCGAGGCCTAAAGGTGTCCCTCTGATCCACATCTGAGGTTTGACTCCGCCGGTTGAACCGGGACGGTCCAAGGTGCTAAATTACAGGAAATGCTTTGAGTGTGTCTCGCTCAATCCAATCTTCTCGGCTGAGAGCACACATGAGTGCCGCCTTGCTTGTGTTAACCCCCCCCCACCCTCATCCCCATCACTTGCCGTGGTGTTAATCGCTCAGTATTAGCACCACGTCGTGTCCCATGCATAAACAATCAGGACAAGGGCGAGCTAAAGGACACGCCAGAGCTCCTACGACACACAGACCCCCTTAGCAACATGAAGTTCCATGTGCTTGCCTGAGAATGCATGCAAATGCAAGCTTTTTTCCTCCCTCTGTTTGATTGTGGCCACTTCCTATTCGTTAGATAAGCACAGAGGAAGTGTTCCACTATGCTGCTATATCATTAGTTCTGTTCTAACGGCTCAATGTGCTTGGAGGAGAACACTAACCACCAGTTCTGGTACTTCAGACCCACAGCAATAGAAGGTGAGGGAGGGCCATCCTGTCTACCATAAGGCTCCTTGAGCAGTGCTGGTCCAGTGGTTCACAGCAAGTAGGTCCTGGGTTCGATCTCCAGGTTGGCCTTTCTGTGAAAAATCTGCAAGCTCCCATCACAGGCTTGTGGATTAGGCCTCATGTCCAGGCTTAGTACTGTGCCAGAAGTCAGTTATGATTGGCTCCAGCTTCCCCCTGACTTGAAGTGGATTGAATTCATATGTTTTTATTCATTTATTCACATTCAAATGATTCAAGCTTTAAAATAATACTGGGGTGGGTAGGGGGCTTTGCAAACAGGATGCTCCTTAAGACTTCCAGCTTGAGAAAGAGAAGTTCTGCACCAGTGTCTGTTCATGCAATTTTGTTGCATTGATTTGTTTGTCAGAGGGAAAATATGCAAATTTCATACATCCATGGTCTTGGAAATCCAGCAGGCCACTGTTTCTTGGATGAGTCGCTTGCTCTGGGAATCCCCAGCAGCCTCTGCGCCGTGCTCCCACCACTTGTGTTCTTCAATGTCAAGCGTAATCCAATTAGGAGCGAAGCCGCCCACTTCAGATGTTGCTGAGAAAGTCTTCAAAGACATGATGTCAGGTTTACAATTAATAAGGAGCTCTTATTGAGGCTGTCTAATCTTCATCGATCTCCTCTTGTTTTGATGCGATTCACAAATTTGCACCGGATCAATGGAGTGACTCTCATGTGGGGGTGTTGGGGGCACGGCAGTGCAAATCCACCCATTCTGAGGTGGACGACTGACCCTCGAAGTGCAGGGGAACAAAGACAGAGGGTCTGAATTCAGGAGAGAAAGGAGCTCTGCTGGGACCACGAAGCATTCCCTGGAAAGACGTAGCCCCTCTTCAGTCCGGATTACCTTGCTGACAGAGTATCGCAGATCCACACGGCAACTTCATTAGGCCCTCAGCCGCTGCAGGGGGGGACCTCCCAGCTACCCACCCCCAGCTCCAGGTGTATCAGCGTGGCAATTAAGGGAGGCAATTAGAGCCCATTCACTTCTCGAGGCTACTGGCAAGAGATAAGCTGTAAGCCCAGACTTAATTGGATCATTGTCTCAGTGGAAACAGAAAACGGTGGAGGGGAAACAAAGGGAAGAATCAAGCGAGATAAGTCGTCATGCACACGGGAGAAAACGCTGGAACGGATCAATCTCCGATCTGAAGAACCAGACATTTTGATGCAAAGGTGGCCGCTCAGAACCCTAGACTTTGACCTGATTCCAGGTATAGGATTACGCTGGGATTCGGGAATCACAGGAATCACTTTTTGCCAAAAAAACCCCATCGCTGATCATCCATAACATTAAGACCACCTGAGAAGCTGCTGAAACGGCATCAAAACTGTCATTCACTGGTTGGATCATGTTTTGTAGGTACAAACTAGTGCAAACCTGGAACACTCCACAAAACCTGCTGTTCTGGAGGTCATCCCCAGTCCTGCTTCCAGCACATCAACTTCAAGTACTGATGGATCACTTGCTGTTTACTGCATCCAGTAGATTCGCGTCAGTGGTCTTAATGTTATGGCTGATTGTTAGCGTGGGTATGTTTAGAGCCCTATACTAATCTGTTGTTTGCAGTCCCGGTGGCATGTAAGGTAACCGGGATGTGTTGTGTGGAAAATCTGATTGTGGTTTTGACACCCGCTGAACTCCCCGCTCTGTAGCGTCCGCACGTTCTTAGTGAGGCAGTTAGGAACAACACGGGCGATTAGATAATGGGATCGTTTTGTCTACGCCTGGCCTCTTGTCTGCCCTTGCCTTCGACTTAAATTTCCTCAATGAGCTCCCTCTTCTTCCGCTGTTTGGCTCGCGGGCCTACGTGGATCCGAAAATTGCTTGGTTTGCTACGGCGGTGAATGGGATGTGTTAGTCAGCGCCGAGTCATCCGAGGCCGTGGCGGACTCTAGTAAGTGCAGCTGGGTAATAGGACTGTCTTTGTGTGTGTGTGTGCATGTGTGTGTGTGTGTGTGTGTGTGTGTGTGTGAGTGTGTGGGTGAGGAAACCAGGCCAACTGTCATAAAAGTGCTGGCGGTCAGAGTTGACGGCCTGTCGTGCTGAGTGTTCCCCGTTCCTCAGCCATGCGATAAGCCACTCCAGGGGCATCTGTCTGGGCGCATCGGCCCTGCATTCATCTGCATCTCCTCTGGATGCTTCCCAGTCCCTTCCCCTTGTCGCTGTGGGAGGTTTCCTGCGGCGCTGGTTGCTGAAAAGAGCTGCAAAGAGGGGCAGCAGATCTGCAATGCACTCTTAATGCCCTTACATTGTTCTAATGCAAGGCCTCCCTGGGCTAGTTCAGCAAGCCAGTTATGTAATACCATGTAAAACGGCACCTGGTCAAAATACCTCAAATCCAGGCTTTGGGACATTATGAGCTTGTTGTAAGAATGTTATAATATATTATAAAGCCCAGATCTTTAACATTTGTCACACTTTTATATTGTCCATGTGATATTTTTATGTATTTTCTTATGAAAAACTCTTCACATTAAGGTTAAAAGCACTGGCAGTTCAAGTGAACATTATTGAGGATCTCCTTATTTCAGGTCAAGGGTTGGGATGTACTGGGAAGTCAGTTCTAGAAGTTGATGTGTTGTTCCAGTTGTGCAGTAGGTAGACACAGTGCACCAAGTGCAGTAAGTAAACCCTGTGGTTGGAGACAAAGTAGGTGTGCCCCCTGGGTCTTGTGCTAAAGTAAGTGCGCCCCCTGGGTCTTGTGCTAAAGTAAGTGCGCCCCCTGGGTCT
>JBBIGC010000002.1:2547021-2557752 GCA_037576955.1 Lepidarchus adonis
GGTTTCTGATTCAGCAGAACTATTCGGGCCATGGCAAACTGAGTTCGGGTTTAAGATTCTACAGTGTTATTTGGGCCTTGATGATTTGGGTTTGGGCTTCTGATTCAGCAGAACTATTCAAGCCAGGGTGGACTGGGTTCGGGTTTAAGATTCTACAGTGTTATTTGGGCTTTAAAGGGTTGGGTTTGGGTATCTGGGTGGACTGGGTTCTGATTTCTGATTCATCTATGCTATTCAGACCAGACTGGGTTTGGGTTTCAGAAGTACTATTCGGGGTGGGGAATGTTGGGTTTGGGTTTCAGATTCAGCAGTACTGTTTGACCTGGGATGGGCTAGGTTTGGGTGTCAGATTCATTTAATTCAGTTAAATTTAACACTGCCATTCACACTGGGTCAGGTTGGGTCAGTCTGTGGGTTTGGTTAAGGTTCAGGCTTAAATTTCATCCTTGTAAAGACCTCTTGAAACAACCATTCTGTGTTGTGCAAAGAAGCGTTTTTGGCACTTGCGAGCATATAGAATAAGGAAGTAGCTCCTTTAAAAGCAGGACAGTCTTCCAGGATGAGTGGAAATAAGTCAAGTGAGGGATTTAATTTTCCAAATTGAACTGTGCCTTAGAGTCACTGTTGGAGCTTGACAGTGACATTGCAAAATTTCAATTACAACCATAAGCAACTATGACAGAGACAAAAAAGACATCCTCTGAAAGACATTAACAGGCCGGGAATGCTGTAGAATCACCAGTTTCTTCCTCGTAATTACCCTCTAATTAGCCATTAGTTATTCGATTACGCCTTTTAATCTGTAAGTCATGGGCATGGGTCTTATAAATGGCGGCTTAGTCGCTGATGAACTGGTTATGGCTCTAATTACAGGCCCCTGAAGGAGTCGAGTCTGGGGGTGGTGTAGATATTCAAGAGTCTCTAATTTGTAATAAATGGCAAAAAAAAATAATCAGTAGTGATGCAGGAGAAGCAGTAGACTCCTTACAGTGGAGTTCAGCCCTCTACGTTCTTCAGAATAATTCACAGCTTGGCACAAAAGGAGCCATTAATAGGAGCTACAAAGGGAGCCATTGTTACAGTGTGTTCCTCTTTGCTGGGAGAAGAATGGAAAGGCAGATAGTTTTGTAATGAGTCTCAACTCTGAAGCAGCTGAAGTTCGGTAGCTGACTGTCCTGTGAGTCCATCCCGAAGGCCCCATTCCCCTGGAAAAAGCCATTCCACCAAGATGTTCAGATTCTACCATTTATTACACATATTACATTCTTAAATAAAAATGCTCCACTGAACAGTTCTTGCATAGATATCTTACAATACCAATTTAAAAAAGAATTATGAAACAGACCAGTAACAAAAATAAATTTTATCTTCTTCCTTAATAAAGAACATTACCATACTAACATTATATCATACAAATAATAATATTTTAAACACTTTATACAGCAAATCAAAAAGGAGAAGAACGGAAAAACCAAGGAACTGAAAGAAAACCCCAACCAAACAAACAAACAAGAAAAGAAAAGTAGAGGAAGTGAGCGTGAAGGTAGCAGGAGGTGACGGGTGGTGGTGGTAGGGTGATGATGATGGTGTAGATGGTGAATTGTGGGCCCTGCTCTAGCTTGTACAAATGGCGCGCGCTGTTTGTTTGTTTGTTGTCCTGCCATGGACGCGTACGAAAGATGGCATCTCCCGATCTGACACGACCTGCGCTAAGTCGTTGCCTTTCCACCACCCCAAGTGGATTAGGTGGGTGCGGGACAACGGAGGAAAGTGGCCAAAGAGAAAAGCACCTGTTGGAGGAAAAAGCGTGTCCCGCTGAGGTCTGCTGTTGGGTTGCTCCCTGGTTCGTGGACTGCCTGGGACGTTCACAGGTCAACGGTCACACACGCGCGGCATGCTCTTGTGCCAAAGCGACGGGCTGATGCAGGGTGGGGTGGACGACAGGGGAGAGAGAGGATGGGGGGTGAGACACGTAGTGAAAGGAAAGGAAAGGTGTGGTGAATCCTGTATATACTGACACATCGAGTTTGGACGAGCACAGCAGACAGAGACTGAGTCCAAGGTGCACACTGTCATCACAGGACACGAGCGGAACAATCCTAATGTTGAGGGAAACCATGAGAAGTGGTAGCGTCCAGCGCTAAAGAGGAATTTTCCAAACTCTAGAGAAAAACATCAGAACTGTTCACAGTGGTGGTGAATGGAACCAGACGTCTGAAGCTCCCTCATAGAAATGTACATGAAATGGTCATGAAGATGCTGCCTGATGCCTGAGACACTGAGTTTGAAAAAGCCTTTGGACCCAATCAAACAACCCATTTATGGAGGAGGGGTGCGTGCAAGGGCGTTGCGAGGCTCCCTAGAGGTGGAGTCAATAAAATGGCTCTATTTGTGTCAGAAATATCTGGATCCATTCACCCCTACTGTAAAGAAGTACGCGCTTTCCTCCAGATTGAACAATTTTACCACCAAACACAATCCACCATATTGAAGTTCAATTCCATTTAAAATGACATACCACCCATTACATGGTCCCGGGACAGCTGGGCTCATGTATCGCCACTGTTATGTCAAAACCTTGTAACCCTTTACTTTCTCTCCATCCCATTACAGAAAAATCAGCTGCCATTTACATTGTGTGAAATATTCACAGGAAACGGAGCAATAAAAATGGTCCAAAATGACCTGGAATAAAGTTTGAGAACGTTCCTGCAAACCCCTCCCCCAAGCCCTGTTTTGTGACAACAGCCGCGATACATGTCCCAGGGGTTTCCATTGTACCAACCCCTTTAATAATGCATTCAAGTCATAATTGAACATCAACCTGAAATAAGTGATGGTTAAAAAGCCAAAAGTTGAATTTTACTATGATTTTGCCAATGCAACTCCTCATATAGTCCTTTGATTGGTACAGTACACCTTGGAGAAAAGCCATGACACGTAGATGATCGACAGTGGTGCGAGTTAACAGACTAAGCTACTGTAGCAGTACACACAAAGTGCATATGGGATGCATTGAAATGGTTCTGCTTAAAGTCCTGTTCAAACTAAATAACGGAACATCTACAATCTGCGAGTAAGAGGTGCCAGAGTCGTCCGAGCCTGTTTGCCTGGGTTGTCGTTGTATCTCACTGGAAAATGGGACGGTGCCTTATCACAATAGGTTAGATAAATAAATAAATAGCATGGCTGTAGTTCTTTAAAATTGTCCAAATAAGATTAAAGAATCAGGCATTTGCAAGTGCTTTCGCCGTTTTTCCAAGACTCCGACTCGACAGGCAAGGGCGGCCTACCGAAGACTCTGTTCACCCTCAACATCCTTCAGAAAGATTCAACTGCACGGTAATATATGCAATGAACTAAAACCAGTGCGACTACTTCGCTGCTGCTGTTGTTGCTGCACTGCTACTATGAAAAGAATTCCAGAAAAAGAAAAGGAAAATCACTCGGCCTGGCAAACCGGCATGACTATATTACAAGCACACATTCCCAAAGACCATGGCGATGGTCACACACTGATGCATCGGGAGGAAAGATTCAATGGGATTGGGTTGGGTTGGCCTTAGGGAGGGTATAGCATCTCAACAAAGCTAAAACGAACAAAATATCCTCTTTCTCTCGGCCATTCGTATCATTTTTTGTTAAACACCCAGCAGTTATACTTGCTAATCTTTGGGCAAAAGTGTGGGCGAGTGTTTGCTGTTCCTGCAGTTGATTGTGCATCATTCACTGCGGTGTGGTGGCGAGAGGAGGTGCGTGGTTGAGAGGAGCGGTGGGGGGAAGGGGCGAAACTCAGCAGGCGACTGTCTGTTACATGCTGACTGCTATTCTATTGGATTGGCCTATGTCATATTCATTTGGTACGTTCTGGAACGTTATAATTTTTCTTCTTTCTCGGCAAAAAAATAAGCTCTTCGCATTTCATAGTCTTGCATTTACAGTGGCAATGTACAGATGATGCCTGATGTTAGACTCAATGCTCCTTTGATGTTCCTTTAACAAAAGGAACTGTATGACACTGTTTTCGGGCGTCGCATGGTTGCGGAACCGAAGAGACCTCCACGGTGCGTAAGTATCTTTAAGAGTTGTGGGAGACTAGATTAGATCTTTGAAATCAGCGGCAAAGTTTCCGGTACCTTTCCTGACCTCTGTAGGGCGAGTCTCGGACATTGACGCTCCGAACTGGATCCGGCAGTAGTGATGCGAGCAACGGAAAAAAAAAAGACCCTGGCATCCCACAACTCCTTAAATGGGGGGCGTGTAGTGTTATTCACAATGCTAACATGACACCATACCAATATTCTATATGGAACGTGCCCTGCATGGACCAGACTTACAATCACGAATGCGTGCCGCCTCTGGCGGAAAGTGCCACACAGTAACCCCAAAATTTGATTGTACATAGAGTGTGGGAGGGGTCAGTCCACTTCGATTTTGGCATCTTTCTGCATCTCAGTGGAGAACGTAAACCAAAAATTACAATGGGAAAGAAATTACCCGAAAGGAGTTTGAGCAGACAAATCCAAAACCGCTTCGCTAAAAAAAATCCAGGTTCGCCTAGAGAAGATTGTTGGTTTGGTGTGCACGCGCAAGTGTGTCTGTGTGTGTTTGTGTGTGTTAGCAGAGAAGGAGCTGCCTTTAGCAGGTTTCATACAGAGAGCGTGATGTCTGGCCTTTAGAACATGAACGAAGGTTTTTTGGTAGCGATCGTATTTGCGAGGTTCCCCTGATGTCCATATTGGGTCCGTTTCAGTTTCAATGGCTTTGAATATCCCCGCCTTCCCCTTCCTTAACATAAAGGGAGGAAGGCTTCGGTGGGGCTACAACCTGACATTAGACAAGCTTGGGAAAGAGCGTCCCTAGGTTTAGAAGCCGACTGTTAAGCTGGAGCTGGGCCTAGGCCTCATTTAGTACAAACGATGAACGAGCTCTCCCGTTCCCACTTCAAAGCTTGACTTCAGGCGCAAAGAAATGCTCCTCTGAAATAACGAACGCGACGGCTAAAGCAGTGAAAAAAAATCCCCTACCGCGAAGATCTCGGAGTAGAACAAATAATGCCGGGAAGCAATCTGCGTGCGCGTTAAGTGTGTGTATGTTGGAGAAAGGCTGCCATGCAGTGTTTTGTTTCTAACTCTGTTCATTAACTCCATAATTATTTTTCCCCATGATTTTTTTCCCCCGTTTCCTTCTCTGAAAAAAGAGAGCCATGAGCTAAGAAACCATTCTGTGTGTGCGCGTGTCTATGTGAGAGATTTGTTTCTTTTTTGTGTGTTGTTTTTGAATTTTTTTTGTTTTTCCTTGTGGTATTTTTGACATTTTTGTTGTTTTTTTTATAGATTTTTTTGTCTGTATGGAAAAAAGCACAGAGAACATTGAAAAAAGTCAGTGCAGACAATGGATATGAAACAGGCAACGTTCGTCTGGCCCGATGCCACTGTGTTCGTTTTTTCCTCATTTTGGAGGTGGGTGGTTATGATGCCAGCAGGCGTCTCCAGTCCAAGAACGTCCTGCCTGCCTGCCTTCCACCCTCCTCCACCATCTCCTCCGGCTTCTGGAGACGGGCCTATAGGGCTCCGACGTGAGCAGCACAGAGCCGGCAAACATTTCCAGTGTCGGCAACAGGCTCACGTGGGTGCGCCTGCTGGCAGGGAGTCTGCTGGATGCCAGAGGGGCCCGTTTTCAGAGCCCAGGTCCTTTGTCTGTTTCTCGAAACCTCCTGTCGGTGATAGATAGGTGCCGCTGAATTGAACCTTTCACGCGTACAGAGAAGCAGTCTCCCACCAATCCCCTGTGCCCGTGCACATTCATGCTCGTGTACGCAAAAGTTCTTTTTTTATAAGACATTTCAGTTCAGAAACAATCTTTTTTTTCTTTTTTCTCCATAACACTGTCTTTTAACAAAAAACAAAAACAAAGGCAAGAAAGTGTCGCTGCGCATTGTTTTATCCGCCCACGAGGTCACAGGCGAAAGAACGAGAGAGGGAGGCGCGCTCTGAAGCCGAGAGCAAGGGAGGTCGACCTGGACCTCGCTCCCCTTTTTTCGGGTCTCGGGGAGGTCTGTTTTGGCAACGTCGGCACAACTCTGTCGATCCTTGCCGGAAGAGGAAGGAACTTTCTGGAAGGCGGTGACTCCGAGATTTGCACGGCCGAAGCGCTGTCATTTTTTCCTCATGTTGGGGTCGAAGGTGCATCAGAGGTTTTTCCACACAATGCAGCGCTTGCAGGTGGTCCTGTTCCCATAGCTGTCGTGACTTGACTTTACTGTACAAAGAAGAGCAATAGTGAAGGGAAAGGAATACAGAAATAGAAAAACAGACAACAGCGAGAGTTTGGCAGTGTCTCCCGAGCCCGAACGCCTGGGCTTATCAAACGGTTCCGAAAAATGAGAAGATGGCATGGGATTCGTGTTTTTTGCCTTCCGGATGAGGTGTCCGGTTAAGCTCTGCCCTCGGAATCGCCTCGTGCTCCCCTTTGTCCTCCTCAGGAAGCTCCGGCTTTTGTTTTTGGGTTTTTTTTTGTATGTGTGTGTGTGTGTGTGTTATTCTGAGTTCTCCACAGGGGTCTTCTCCAGGGGCACACCAACCTCTTCTCTCCTCCCCCCTCACGCACTCCCTCGTTCTTCTCTTCTCCCTCAGATGTGCCTCTTCATGTGCAGAGCCAAATGGTCAGACCTGGAGAAACACCTGCAGAGAAGAGAGAGAGAAAGAGAAAGAGAAAGAGAGCATGAAACAGTGCTGGCTGATGTATCAGGATGGGGCACCATATGACTGACGGGGCAGGCTCCGCAGATGGAGTCTTGGAGGCTTTGTCAGAACTGAAAGAAGCAACATTTGGCGTTCAGGAGGGGGGGGGGTCTATTTATGCATTTAATCATTAATGGCCAAAACATTAAGACTACCTGCTCTGACCGTGGTGAGCCAGCATTCCCATTTTGTGCAACTCTCTGGCACTAGCCTTCCCTCCCCACATGCATCAACTTGCCTTGGGTGCCCAAGACCCTGCAGGTGAAACACCCCACAAGACCTGCTTCCAACACATCAACTTCAAGAACTGACTATACAGTATCCCGCCCGTAGATGTTAACGTTATTCCCTTTACCAGGTATTAATGTTATGGCAAATAGGCTTGTGGCTTCCGGACGTGGATCCGGCCTCCGTTGTCTTCGATAAACCTCAGCCATGATAATTGCGACCGGCGGGAGCGATAAATAACAGCAACGGCACAACGTCTGCAGCAAAAGATGCCATGTCTACTTCACATTTATTAGACTGCGAGGACCGCGGCGCCGCTTGGGTACACGGTCCAAGATGAAGCACCACTGGTGTGAAGAAAGCAGGCCAAAGAGAAAGCGGCGTGTGGGAGAAAAATGAAGAATTAAAATTTCAATTTGCCCGTGGCTGTATCCATTATTAATTAGCAGAGAGCCGCGGCGTTAAATCCTGCAGTGCTTTTCCACAGCACGGAGAGGAAAAGCGGGAGGTCTGCAGAATTACAGGGCAATCCCATCGACTGCTCGGAATTTTCTGCCTTTGAGGGTTAGACTTCAGACACGTGGCCTGGGCCTGCACCGGGGTCTGGGCCTGGGACTGGGCCTAGGTCTGTGCCTAGGCCTACGCCTGGGACTGGGTCTGGGTCTGGGCCTAGGCCTACGCCTACGCCTGGGACTGGGTCTGGGCCTAGGTCTGGGCCTGGGTCTTGGTTTGGGCCTAGGCCTGGGTCTGGGTCTAGGTCTGGGTCTTGGTTTGGGCCTGGGTCTGGGTCTGGGCCTAGGTCTGGGTCTTGGTTTGGGCCTGGGTCTTGGTTTGGGCCTGGGTCTGGGTCTGGGCCTAGGTCTGGGTCTTGGTTTGGGCCTGGGTCTGGGTCTGGGCCTAGGTCTGGGTCTTGGTTTGGGCCTGGGTCTGGGTCTTGGTTTGGGCCTGGGTCTGGGTCTGGGCCTAGGTCTGGGTCTTGTTTTGGGCCTGGGCCTGGGCCTGGGTCTAGATCTGGGTCTGGGTCTGGGTCTAGGTCTAGGTCTGGGCTTGGGTCTGGATCTGGATCTGGGCTTGGGTCTGGGTCTGGGTCTGGGTCTGGGTCTGGGTCTAGATCTGGGTCTGGGTCTGGGTCTGGGCCTGATTGTACCATGGACCCAGCGAAATAGCCGATTGTTGCAGCACAGACATCTGCTGTGATCAAGTGAACATGCTCACTTTTATTATTAACATTAATATCAAACAAATAAGAGAAGCCCTAACTTTGCTGTGGATTTCTTTACAATGCTGGTGAATGGAACCAGACGTCCAAAACCCACAACAGCGGTTTTATTTACTTCCCCCATTAGAAGCTACACACCTCAGTGTTTCTGTTGACTGGTGAAAACTGTAAAATGGTGAATCTGATCTGAATCACTCTGACGCCTGCACGTATCCCTCCACCGTGCAGTCAGTCAGACATTTCAGACGTCTGGTTCCATTCACCATTCTGAAAAAAACAGGTTCTCACGAATGACACTGAACCCTTGAAGTCGGACTTTAATAGGAATATATACACTAATCAGCCAAAACATTAACACCACCTGCTTTACATTGTGCAGGTCCCCCGCGTGCTGACTGTGATGCACTTTACCAAAGCCAGCATTAACATTGTTACATCGCAGTAGTACTGTGGGCTTCAAACCTTCACTCCCTACATGCATCAGTGAGTCTCGGGTGCCCACGACCCTGTCGCTGATTCACCACTCTTACACACCTGGAACACTCCACGAAACCTGCGGATCTTTACACTCCTGCTTCCAGGACATCAACTTCAAAAACTGACTGTTCACTTGCTGCCTCACAAATTCCCCTCTGACCCTGACAGGTGCCACGGTCATAAAATGTATATTGGTGTATATGTGTATATATGTCTCATTGCTGCACGGCTAATAATGAGCTCGGTCCAATCAGCATTATGCTAATGGAATTTCACTAACTGGGGCCTATGAGGGTTAAATGAGTCGTGGCCATGTTAGCACTTTTGCGTGAAGCTTACGCCATCTGCAATTTGCATATTGCTGCTGTCACAAGGTTATTTATTTATTTATTTATTTATTTATTTATTTATTTATTTATTTATTTATTTATTGCGAGAAGGCATGCATCCTCTGTGACCATTGTGTGAAGACTGGTCCGACAGAAATGGTCCAACAAAATGTCCGGGATTATAATGTTTGTTACATAAACGTACGTTAGAGGTTGAGAATCTTTTTCTGCTCCTGGTAAAGATCTCTCCACATTTTGGAGGAAGATTCTGGAGCTCCATCTTCTCTGAGGAACATCAAATCTCACTGTCAGAAATCTTGGGCTGACAGAGCAGAGGTGTGCGAATGTGTATTGATGTGTGTGTGTGTGTGTGTGTGTGTGTGTGTGTGTGTTCGGGCCTGCTGGACAGATGGCCCACTGACACTGGCCGCCACACCAGCTGGCACACCCATCACCCCCCTATCCTCACCCTCACTCAGCCCCACTCCACACCCAACAGGGGGGCTGGGCTTGATTAGGCAGGATTAATGATGAGCTGCGAGTGTGTGTGTGTGTGTGTGTGTGTATGTGGATCTGACTGTATTTGCTGTTAAACTTTCCACGGCTGCTGCTCTTCACAGCCTATTCTGATGGTAATGTTGGATCCTCCTGACACACACACACACACACACACTGCCGAATTCCCCCAAGGAATGTCCCATAGAGAGGATGGAGCGAACCAGCTGACAATTTGCCGGCGCATCACTTTTGAGACATAAAAGCATGTAAGTGGCCATTCAGGCTAAACTAAGGCTCTTTGTAAGTCAGTCCCATAAGCCATAGCGGCTCAGTGGCTAATGCTAACAGTGAATGCATGCGAATGGGCACCCGTTAGCATCAGTGCTTCCATGCTAATCTCACTTCTCTTATTGTAATGCAGCTAAGGCACTCGCCAAAGAGCAGGGATGCGCCTCCTGTGTCCAGGAGCAGGGGGACTTTGCAGCAGCATCCACTCCAAACGGATTAGTCAGCTGGAGAGAAGTTCCTCAGGGGTTAATACTAAGCCCAATTCAAAAGTACAGGAACCAGGAGGGTTTCATTTAAGAATCTCCCGAAGGGCTGACGGAGGGCTGAGGAGGGGGACCGGGTCATCATGGAAAGTCAATTAGTAACACCGCATTCTACATCCACACACTTGAAGCCCAACCCCACCCCACCATGCCCACCCCGTGCCCACCGCCCTCCGCCCTCCCCCTTTGCACAGGACGAGTGCTGATGTGCATTTGCAAACATTTCCCTAAGAGTGTGGTGACAAAAATGCCCCAAATAATGGGAGCTTGTTTATCTAAAGGTGCTTTCAGGTCTGTCATGATTGGTCCAGGCTGTCCAGATTATTCTGAAGCAGAGTTTGGTTAGATTAAAATGTGATAACACTTCTTGGGACGGTTTGGTTTGGGTTTTTTGGACCCAAACTCTGTTGGCTAAAGGGGGTGTGATTTTTTTGTTAACCAGTAGGTGTAGTTTCAGTAGTCAGCTTGAGGTGGGGAGTTAACACATCTGCATCTGTGACTGTGTTGGGTTATGTTCATTAAGGAGAGTGTTTGGCAGTGGTGGGGTTGGGGGGTCATGTTTATTGGGTGGGTGTTTGGCAGTGGTGGGGTTGGGGGGTCATGTTCGTCGGGTGGGTGTTTGTCAGTGGTGGGGTTGGGGGGTCATGTTGTGACGGGTGGGTGTTTGTCAGTGGTGGGGTTGGGGG
>JBBIGC010000002.1:2607754-2629760 GCA_037576955.1 Lepidarchus adonis
AATAATAATAATAATAATAATAATAATAATAATAATAGAAATAATAATAATAATAATAATAATAATAATAATAATAACAACAATAATAGGGGCATCACAGAAGTGCAGTGGTTATCACTGTCGCCTTACAGCAAGAGGGTCCTGGGTTCAGGCCCAGGCTTATTTCTGTATGGAGGGTAACAAGTTCTCCGGTTTCCTCCCACAGTCTAAAAGTTTGTGGTTTAGGTTGACTAGCTGCGTTGCCCATAGGTGAGTGTATGTGAACGGTTGTCTGTGTTGGCCTGTGATTGGTTGTCCAGAGTGAACCCTGCCCTGGCCCATAGTCACCTGGGATCGGCTTTGGCCTCCCCCCGAAACAGATGAAGCAGTTTGGAAAATGAAGGGACGGATGCACAATATTAATAATAATAATACGTTAAAAGGAAATGTCAACTATCAAATCAACTACACATGACCATGGATCAGTCTACATAAACCGCTCGGGGAGATGTTGTACATGGCAGGAGACGAGCTTGGTCCTGGTTTTTGAGGCCCAACACCTTCACATGCATCTCGATTTCACGGGCTTGATTTCTGTCAGGTGTCTGCGAGGCATCAGCGAGTCTCTCGGACGGTGCCTTTGATCCGTCCACACGTAGCGATCAAGATCCAGCCTGGAGCCCAGAGCGATGTGCCTCCGGTCTGGGACTCTTATCTGCGCTCGCTGGAAAAACTGAGCAGGAAAAAAGGGCTAAAACTCAGTGAACGGCACCAAAAAATCTTCTCATTTGTTTGCTTGGATATTTTAACAAAATATATTTTGCATGTTTTCCCCTAACCACTTGAGGTTTCTTAAATGTGAATACTGAGGCCCTGACTTACAATTGAGATGTAATTCCAATGACCCCATCTTAACTAGAAAACATTGTATATTGAGCAGAAAGAATTACACAGAGAAAACTGAACGATTGCTGGAGAGAGCGAGGGATCTCTTATACACTGCTAAATTTAGTTAACATACAATTTTTTTAGAGTTTTGTCGTATTGCTATTGTCGGCATAAGATCGTAACTCAGACTATGAGTACTGTACTGTTTGACGTTGGGGCCCAGTTCGTAAGGCTGTGCACGAGTCGACTCCCACCAACCAGTGGCCCCAACACATGTTCAGAACTCCTTGTTTAATGAGCAGTGATGGCCTAGTGGTTAGGAAAGTCCTGTCCCAATTTGAGCAAGGTACTGTCCCACTGCATTGCTCCCTCACTGTTGTAGATAGTTTCCAGCTGCTCCACGTGTGGATGGGTTAAAAGCATTTCATGAAACATCTTGCCAACCATTAATCATGGAGGTGGATCTATCAGGCTTTGGGGTTGTGTTGCAGCCAGAGTCACAGGAAACATTGCACGGGTGGAAAGAAGAATGGATTCCACTAAATACCAGCAATTTCTGGAAGCAAACATCACACCATCTGTACAAAAAGCTGAAGCTAAAAGAGGAGGAGCTTCTACAACAGGACAATGATCCTAAACCTGGAAATCCACCATGGACCTCAAGAGACGCAAGCTGGAGGTTTTGGAATGTCCATCACAGTTCCTGATTTAAACATCATTGAACATTTGTGGGTAGACTTTAAAAGATCTGTG
Source organism: Lepidarchus adonis (assembly GCA_037576955.1). Classification (NCBI taxonomy): domain Eukaryota; kingdom Metazoa; phylum Chordata; class Actinopteri; order Characiformes; family Lepidarchidae; genus Lepidarchus; species Lepidarchus adonis. Next base: position 2,609,375 of record JBBIGC010000002.1, read on the forward strand.
AGCAAGACGAGCAAAGAACATTACAGAACTAGAAACTTTTGCAGGAAGAATTAGAGAAAATCCCAAGTACAAGAGCTGAAAGACTTTTAGATCTAAAAAGCGTTTGAAGCTGTGAAATCTGCCAGAGGAGGTGTTACTAAGTACTGATTATGTAGGGTGCTCAAACTTCTGCACAGTGCCATAATAATGTTTTTATTTTTGTTCAATTTATGGCATAAAAAGTAATTATGCATCAATGTTTGCTGAACATATTGTGTATTTTTCCCCGTGTCCTAGAGAGACAGTGTTTACATCTTTTTAATTAAAAAATGACCAAAATATATTATTTTTTTAAAGGGGTGGCCAAACTTTTGCATAACTCTGTACATATAGATTTCTCAGGGGACTAAGACTTTTGCACAGCACTGTAGGCACGTCATTAAGAATGCTACCCTATAGTAAAGTGTTACCGGAAAATAAGCTAATGTGTTGATGGGTTGAAGAAACAATCTGGATCTTTTGGAGAACTGCTGCTCTCCAAGGAACAAAAATGAGCATTTTTTTCAACATTTTACATCCAGCACAGCTATTGCATATTCAGTGTGCAGAAGAGTGTTTCCTGTGGAGGCTGTGCACACAAAAATCAACAAATCATGTCAGGGTCCTCCAGATTTCTTATACAACTGTATATATTTTGTCTGTCCAATTTAACAACGGGTAGCCAGCACATTATAAAGCTCATCCAACCATGCTGTATTTCAACCAATGATGTGGGAACCTGGTGGAGGTACGACTCAGATCAGAATTATCACCAGTGGAACAAAGACGGGCTGGGGGGCAGGTGCTGTTGACCACATCATGTCAAATGGTCCGATCTAACTTGTCCTTTATCAGAAAACACAAACCTGTTCATAGCTTTGGGGTGGGAAGGATTGGCCTTTGAGCAAATACCCTGGCCACTCGGTTCGTGCACGGGTCGATAAGGCCTATATTTACTGACGGAGAAAGGGGGGGAGAGCAAGAGCGACAGAGGGCCACAAATCATTCATAGTCGGAGTTCATCAGAGCATTATAGATACACTGACTGATTCTCAGCTGGGGGGCTTTGGGGGCGCCAGTCATTTTCTCTCTTTTTCTCCCTGGGGGTGGCCCGAGAGGTCACAGGCTGTAGCCCAGAGAGCTGATAGCAGCAAGAGGCAGCATGGATTTAGGATGGATAGAGGTGAGAGGGGTGGAGAGAAAGAGAGAGAGAGAGGGAGAGAGAGATGGCCGGAAAGTGCGTTCTCAGCGCGGTCAGAATTAGTGCTGTGCTGGTGATTCCTGTGCCAAGATTGAGAGTAAACAGCCCAAAAAAAGATTGGAAAAGGGGACAGTAGGGGAAGTAGACCCCGGGGGCCAAAGAGGGCATCAATTTAAAGGGAATTAAGTAGGAATGAGGGGGGGGAAAAAAGCAGGTGGCAAATACGAAAGCAAGGGGAAGGTTGAGACCCTTTCTCCTCTACCGCAAGCCTCTCTCAAAGGTTAATTTGATGCTAATGTGGCCTATATTGTAGAGGCAACCATTATTTTTAGTACCTGTGATGATGCCGGGCAAATCAAAGGCCCTTACCATTAAAAGCCCATCGGTAATACATCAAGGGTCCGGTCCATAGAGGAATCGATCTCCTATGGAACCGATTAGGGAACGTCCAAAGCTCCAGAATACCTTCAAACGGCCGTTTTGTTTCATACTTCGTCTCGTCAACACTGTCCTTCTGTGTGACGGACGTCTCCACTCTGGCTTCCACCTTTGGGACCTGCACTCGGGGTGGTGGGGGTGGGGGGGTTGTTGGACCAGAGGTCAGGAGCTCAGGGATTGGTCGGTCGGCCAGGGAGCCATGGCAACTGCACGTAGCATTGTCAGCTGTCAGGTATCGACCCGGGGAAGCGTTCGAAAGCAGGCCGAGCTGAAGCCCCAAGCAGCTCGGATCAAAGGAGCAGTCCATCAATATCATCCTCCTGTCAGCCCACAGGTAACTCCTCACTCGCACATCTGAACTCACCCACTGATCACAGACTAAACCATTGTCAGCTCACATTTGAATCAAGTCTAATTTTGGCACTCTGCCTCCTGCTACTCCCCCAACAACCAGCCCCACTTTGGAGCTCAGACGCATGTTGAAGCATCAAGTGGCCGAGAGAATAAAAGACTTCAGAAAGGCAAGTGCTGTCAAGCAGCTACAATTTTGGATGCTTCTCTAAACTACCAACACTAATGATCCGCCACTAACAAGGAACAAATCGCAGCTAAATAAACTGAACAGATTCTAGAATATTACAAAGCAAGGATGCCAACATCTGGTTCTTGAAGACCAGCGTCCAGCAGTTTGTTGCTCTGATACACCTGGTTCAACTCACCTGTTCTGTGTAGGATCCTTCATTTTGAGGTGGCCAAATTGCAGTGAATGCCTGATATATACCTGTCAGAGGTGTGGGACATACGTCAACAGTCAGTTCCAGAACAGCAGTAGATAGTACCTACCATAACTCATCCACCTGGTAAATCGGCGACATGGTCATGGGCACCCAAGGCTCACTGATGCAACTGGGTGGAGAAAGCTAGCCTTTCTGGTCTGAACCCATAAAGGGGTTCCTGTAAATCAAGCTCTGATAGAAAGATATCAAAACACACAGAGCTGTTTTAGCAGCATGAGGGACTTGGTGGGTCCCGCTGGGATTATGCCTGCAGAATGCTAGGAGAACATTGTGCTTGAAGCGGCTTCAGCTTCAGGTGGAAACCAACAGGCTATAGCAGCAGGTGGAGAACGTGGACAAGTGCACAAGTGAACAAGCTTCAGCCGTCATGGTCTGCAGTACCAAGCTTCTCTGGGGTCCATGTCAGGCTATGGCATAGATCATGAGAGTCAGTGTCAAGCACAGTTTGGTAGTTCACCTCCTCAAACACACTCATTACATCTGCCGATGAACCAGGTGTGTTTGAACAGGGCAATCTAAACTGTTCTGGACACTGGACACCCCTGACGAAGATGCAGAAACATCAAACAGCCTTAACAGTATCTGGATGGAGTATGCTTCTTCAGCGTTACTAACACTAGCAGTTTTTGTGTGGATAATGTAGAGAGAACCGAAACATCTCTTTCTGTGATGAAGAGACTTCATTTGCACCAAGCCAAGCGAGCTCAATCTGATTTAATCACCTCCTTGACCCACCATTCCCACATCACATGAGTCGGTGGGGATGAGCTCGAACGCAGTTGGAGTGGCATCGACCCCACACCACAAGCATTGATAGTCCAGCTCAGTCCGGCCGAGTGCCTTTGGCATGGCTCACCTCATCCGTGGCAGCACAAATGAAGCAGACAAAGCCTCAGCTTTGTTCGTCAGAGCTTGTTTTGTCTCATCTGCCATGACACTTACACATTTCTGCCATTTCTCAGGAACACTGTTGCTGCATTATTCATGAGCGAGTAAAATGAATATATTTCTTCATGGTCATTGCCTTGCTTGATAGGAGCAAATTTCTGAGCAGATTGCATAAGCTCATCTTGTTACCGTTGTGGCGGGAGTGTTTTTAAAAGGAACAAGCCTGAGAAATCCTGACAAATTCCGTCAGTTGAACTAAACCTCACCATCTGTGCTAGTTCAATGTGCATAAAACAAAAGAAACTCTACACTCTGTTTATTTTCTCAGCAACATCTGCCATATTGGTTCCAGCATGGGGTTAGTGCTGGCACCTCACAGCAGGAAGGTCCTGGGTTCAATCTCTGGGTTGGGTGCCGGTGCCTTTCTGTGTGGACTGTATAAGCTCTCCCCATGTTTTGTGGATATCCTCTGGGTTCTCTGGTTTTCTCCCACTGTCTAAAGGCTACTCTACATTGCCTCCTGTTCTGTTTTGTGCCCAAGGTCATCTGGGATTAAATCCATGTTCACCATGGATGAGCAGTTTGGGCAGTGATTAGGACACAGGTTCCATACCCAGGTACCAATGAGGTTCCTTTGAGCAAGGTGCTGTTGATAGCTGCCCCCCGCTCCATGTGTTGATGAGGCCACATTTCGTTGCGGTAAACTTTGTGGAATGGGGTGTGTTGACAAATAGTCACTTTCAATCTAGTACACTCTTACAGCAAGGTCCCACAAGTCTCTGAACCATGTTTGTAAATGAGACAGGTGAGTGTGAAGAACCTTTCAGAAGTACAAAGGATATCAAGAGTTCTCCAAAAAACTCTTCCCTTCTAAGAATTTTAAAAGGTTCTTCATGCTCACATATACTTACAAAGATATCCTTTCAAAAGAACATTCCATCGAAAGTTTTTTTGGCTTTTTGCGATACCATTAGCATCGATGATCTGGGTCTTGCTCAATCATGAGGAAGTGCGTCTTAATCTCAGAGTGGAGTTATTGTCGTTCACACAAGAGCCGCTATCTAATCACCAAGTGTGTAATGCTCTCCCGACTGTTTATTTCAGGTCAATCCCATTTCCCTGCAGATCTGTAATGTCTGAAAGTTTCTAATTAACATGTTCCAGCATGTTGTTATGCTCCTTCATCGCGTTCTAATTTGCCTAATGTGATGATCTCCCATTTGTGTTTTGTGGGCAAGTTAATTGAATCGCTTTTGATGTGTTTATATTTTTAGGGCGAGAGACCTGCAGTTAGTTTCCTGGCGGAAGCCGGTGCTAATTGCTAAATAAGAGCCAGTTAGCGTCGGCTGATAATTCGCTGCAACGTGGAGCAAACAGGCAAACAGGAGGCAGCAGGGATTGTGTTTGAGGAGAAGGGTTTAGGTGGGATGGAGAGGTAGAAAGACAGTAGGGGGCTAGGGCTCTCAGCAGGCTTTATTTTCACTTTAGCAAAAATGAAAGAGTCAAAAAGAAACAACATAATGAAAGCGATTCACTGGCGGGAAGTTGCGCAACTCATGTGTGTTTTCTTCCCATGCATTGGGAGATTGCCTGACCCGCTTCGCCGCCTGCATTTGACCCTCATCCGCCTCCGTTCCTCACCTCTCTACCTCAAGCCCCGGGAGCCGCGGGCACTGCGGGGCTGCGTCTATGCCAGGGCCTCCTCGGGAAGAACAAATCGAAACCTTGGCTTATTCCTTCACAGCCTTGTTTCTGGAAAAGGGGGCTTTCCGCTGCGCTCCCGGGGGGCACCTAGTTCTCATGGCATCTATGCTAATTCTGTGCTGTCGAGAGAAGTGGCTTTTTTCGCATCAGCCCCGCACTCTGCCAACTCTTCCGCTACTTTTGCCTGCCTTTTGCTCTTCCTTCCTTCTTTCTTTTCTCGCTCGGCGCTGCGAATACATTCCTGCATTCATAAATAAATGCAAGGACCCTCCTCAAAAATAAAAATTTGGCTTCCCCCCTTAACACCCCCCCAACACAATCCGTTTTTTTCCCCACTGTTCTTTTTAAGTATGTCGACAGGCAGGGGAACGGGCCCGTGTCATTAGCATTGACATTAGCAGATGTCACCGCAAGCCTCAGAACTACAAAGACTCCAGGGTTCAAAGCCACCCCTGCCTGGATAAACAGATTCCCAGGAAAAAGATAAGGAGATAGAGAGAGAGGCAGGGAGAGCGACAGATATAGAGAATGCAAGGAGAAAAAAAAGACTCGCAGCTTCCTCACGGGGAAGGGATGCCACGCATCCTGATCACGCAGTACATCTCTTCTCCGTCAGCAGTCAGCATCTCTCTAGCATAGTGTTTGTTCATTTAGCAACCCTCACCAACCCCCCTCAACCCCACCTCCACCCGACTGTAGGGTTGATGCCTTCGCTTCTATTAAGATTCCAGATGCGCAGCCTTGTTACTTAATTTGCTCCGAATCCATTCAAGTGAACGTCGGGGAGCATCTGACCCGAGTAGTGTGTGACAGAGAGATGTCTGATGAAATTTAGACGCGCAAGCTTGCACGTGCCACGTTTGTGTGTGTGTGTGCCTACGTGCATCTAATATTGTGGAGTTAATAAAGTGGCCCGTCTGATTTCCACACATGGTGTTTGCGGTGATTCGCCGCCTGATGAGAGATGATGAGGTGACAGGATTATAATGAGTGCCTGGGACCTGGGGGGCTTTTCGGTCCGCTTTCGCCGGCGCACGCCGGATCTGTGAGATTGCACTCTAATACGTGATTAGCCGTCCTTTATTTATTCCCCAAGTCGGAGCGCACTTAAATGCCTTTCGATAATCCGCTGTGAATTATTTATGGTGGTAATCTCTGCATTTAGCCCGCCTGCTCCTGCCATTTCACCCCTTTGCTCCTGAAAAACAAAGGCAAAGAACATTGGGACAGTTCAGAGGAGGGAGGGGAGGAAATGTAAGAAACACCATGCACCGCTAATAATGATGTCCGGCCCTAATCCCCTCCTTCGCTCAGGCTGCGCTGCACCACACTAATATGGCAACCGCTGGAACTGATGGCAGATGTGTCTGCTGGAGTCACCCCAGTTGCCCCCCTTGCATGGTCCAGCCTTAAATGAAGTGGCACTGGTAATTTGTGCTAATTAGGCCTATTCGAGGGAGGTTAATCAGAGCTGACATGGGCAGATGAAAAGATAGTACTGCTGATGCAGCTGGTCCCAGTAGCACTGCTGCTGAAGGGTGGATGTGTTGGGAGGAACCCAGGTTCATCATAGTGCTGGGGTGACCTGCCCCAAAACACCCCATAGGAAAGTTGTCAGTTTTGGGTCCCTGTGCCACGGATTGGTGATACTTGGGATGTTTCGAAGAAACATTTGCCATCCAACGTGAGCCTTGCAAAGTCCACAATTTTCCATAGTACATTAGCGTTCACTGCACGGCAAGAAACGTGTGCAGACATCTTTCAATACCCAAGCTTCTGGCAGTCATTCAAGGCTAGAGCCATTTGTTTGTATGCACTATGGCAACTTCATCGATTAACTCATTGACTGTGCCTTGTAAATCAATTGACAACCCAGAAGAAGCAAAGAAGCGTAAGAGTTGGACGGAGGGCTAAGGGTAAGGCCGATGTGGTGTCCGAGCATAAGTTTCGCTCTAATTCTTGTACTTTATATACACTGACCAGCCATAACATTAACACCACCTGCCTAATAGTGAGTAGTTTTGGTAGGTAACTACTGCAGAGCTGGAACAAGCCCTGCTGTTCTGGAGCTGCTCTAGCCATTATTTGTTATAGTTGCTGTGATCATAACACTCAAAATCAAGAACTGACTGTTCACTTGCAGCCTAATATATCCTGCCCACCTGACAGATGTTGTTGTAATTAAATCATTAGGTAGCCAATGTTATTTGCTTCACCTGAGAGTAGCTATTTAGTAGTCCTTCATGTCTTTATATCTGTTATTGGTTATTGTACAGCATAATAAACCTTTTATTGGGTGATATGAAAATGAATACCACAGTATTAATTGCATGCCCTATACTCACAACTCCTTTGTGGTAATATTCTAACACATTCACACCAACAGTTATACGAGTTACCTGCCAACCCTATGATGAAATTTTGGGGTTATTGGAGACTTCTTTTCACTCTACTCTAGAGCTGAATTTGCTGGGGCGGACAGTCCTGGACAAACTAGAAAGTGGTTTGAAATCTACATACAACCATGCCCACACACACTCACACCTATGGGCAATCTAGTGTAATCAATCCACCTAATATGCCAGCTTTTTAACAGTAAAACTAAAGCTACAACTAAAACACACCTGGAAAAAACAAAGGGATGTGCTGGATATCTCAATAACTAGCAATATATAACTTGAGTGTTTGATGCTGAGACTTACTTCCTCCTTTAAGTTTAATGTGTAGCTCTGTAGCATCTCCTCCCTGCCATCAAGCAAGGCATCCCTGGCAGCCTAATGGTCCGCAGCCATGTACACAGTTTATCAGTGACATAATGAGTTGGGAGTCCCGCCGCACAGCCGAGAGATTCCATTACCAGGTAAACAGCATGAATTTCTTTATCAAGTTGCACTTTCATAACAGCCTAGCGTTGTCCACAGCTCAGCAAACAGCTGCTTGTTTATGTATTCATCTCTTCATCATCCCGGGAGATGCATGCCGCAGGCTGTGTGCTAATGTATAGGTGCATGGTGTAGGGCCTCTTGGTGCTCCCAGTGCCTGTGGTCCTGACTTCAGTCCGTCAGTCAAATGCGGTATCTAGATGATGAGCTTGCTTGCTGTGGACCTGTAAAAGCGGCAGTGAATTTCTTTTCATATGCCAACTTATAAATGAGACTCACAGCACCCGTGGCGACCTTTCCTTTTGGGACTGAGAATGGAGATATAAGGCTATCCATCTCCGGGAGCATCAAGTTGCGCTCGGCTGATGAAGAACGTGCTTCCCCTCCTCCTGCTTGCACTCCAAGGGGTCGTAAATAACCCTCCCAAGCCCACCCCACTTTTCCTCCTACAGACTGTGCATCCCATTTGAGACACATCAGGATTGATCACGTAGAGTGCAGCAGCCATTCCATCAGTTGTCTGAAAGCATATTCAAAGGCCCATCATGGGTTCCGGATGGGAGGCCGGAGTGAGATTCGTCATCCCCCAATGTGTAGAAGTCAGTGTCACTGCCAAACCCTGCTTAATGTCTCTCATACACAACCTTCATGATTCACACTCTGTTTTTATCACGTGTGATGCAGCTAGTTGGGACTTTGCAAGGAACCAGAATATTGTGGAAAGAAAGAGTTGCTGGTTCGGTTCTAGGCAGACCTTTTGGGTTAGCATTACAGGACACAAGCTCAAATGTTTCTCTTTCCACCAAGACTACTGTGCCCTTGAGGATGATACTTAACCCCATGTTGTTCCAGAGATGTTACAGCAGGGTGTCCTAGTCCTACTCTGCAAGGCAACCATTAAATAGCAGAACGACTAGGCTAGGGCTTCTTTGTAGATGTTGAAAAGAGCAAATCTGAAAACTGGTTTCCCCTAAAAGTTGTAAAGGGTATAAAAAAGTGACAGAAGAAGGAGTAAGCAGTACACCAACAGTTGCAAAAGTTACCTGACGATCCTGTGATGAAATGTTGGGGTTCTTGGAGACTTCTTTTCACATCAAACAATCTGCTGAATTTCCTGGGGCGGCCGGTTCTGGACAAACTGTCAGTAGTTTAAAATCTAGATTTGAAATTGTTATGACGTATTATTCCAGTGGGAATATTATTCTCTGCATTTTATCAATCCAAGGTATTGAGCACACATACTTGGAACAGTGGGCAGTCACTGTAGTGGCCCCGGGGAATTTCTTAAAGTGGAAGGATTTATAATTATCTAGAGATCCTTTGCCAGACATTTTGTTCTGAAGGCCTTAGAGTGGTCTTTAGATCTAGGCAGGATGACATCACACAGTCCAACGGCAAAGTAAACACCAGACTCAAGCTGTCAGGTTTCACCTGGAGGAACAAGACCTTATCTGGAACTCTAATGCTATGGATGTGTGCTAACTTTTCCATGCAGTTGATCAGTTTTTCGTTGAATTCAATGATACAAAAGGCCAGTTTTATATGTCATCACCTTTATCTGCAGTCACTATATCAAAGAGTGCAAAATGTTGAATTCTTGTTCAAATATGTTAAAAATCCAACAAATGTCATGGGATGTATTAATATTTTCAATATTTCTGTATATACTCAAAGCACACGAGCTGGAGTTTCAAGTCAGTATCGCTTGAGCAAATGTTAACATCACATAAAGCAGTACAAGTGAATCAGACATAGTACAGATCTAGGAAATCAGTGGAGGGTCTGAAAGGCCTGCTGTAGTGCTGCATGTAAAAGAGCAAAGTGAATCTGACACTTCCATTTTCGTCTTTCCTCTGTTTAATGTTTTTCTGTGTGTGAGACTTGCACAGTGCGCATGCATTGCTGGGCTCAAGTGCATCCTGATATGCGTCCATGCTGTCAACATTTGCCTTTGAGGTTCCGCAGTGGTTCCCTACAGTATCGCTAATGGATGATGCCAAAACGCGGTAATTAGGGATGCGAATAATGCTGCACTTAGACAACCACTGGGGTACACAGGAAGGAGGAGTGTGTATGTGTGTACTAATGGGAAGGGGGTTGGTGTGGTGGCTGGGTGAGAGTGGGAGCAGGATTAACAGAGCTGATTTAAAGGGATTAGCAAGTCCCACCGAATCCAACTAGCCGGCAGAACCCCCTGCCGCATGCTCCTCACCCCGTAATCCTTTTCAAGTGTGCCACAGAATTGTGTCTCCCCATAATCTGCCGGATTCAATCGATGAGACCCAATACACTTGACGGACCCTGAGCTGGGAGGGGGTTAGAAAAACAATAAGGTAAAATGGTGCTCGTCCAAAGCTGGATTATGGCAGGAACAAGTGTTCCACTGTTGCTGACATTAAAGAGGGACTGTCTGGAGACACTAGCGTCTTCTTATCCGTCGTACCTGAGCTTCTGCACAAGAGAGATACTCTCTTACTGTCTATACACTGGGTGTTCATTTACTGTCCTGTCCTGATTTCCATATATTCAGCCTGATCTACCATCACCATGGCCCTCCTGCATACTAGTAAAATGCTGGGCTTCCTTCAGCCGGATCTACTTTCAGTGCGGTACTAGCTGGCTGGGACTCCAACTAGATCATCCACTGTACTAGGACATTGCTCAATTCGTTTTTTTATCATGATCTGCATTCTCATGTTTCTAACCACCATGAGCCACCTCCACTTGCTCCACCCACTGCACATCTTCCAGCAAATACAGAGGCCAACAGGGTCAAGTGCGCCTCTGGAATTCACCCTGGCCCCAAAATGCTTTATCCATGTCAGGTTGCGGGGACACTAGAGACAATCCCACTTCAGGCCAAGGCAGGGTTCCCTCTGGACAGGAGGCCAACCCATCACAGGGCAAGACAGAGACAGACAGCTATTCACACTGATCAATTTAGAGTAGCCAGTCAACCAACTAAGACTTTGGACAGTGGGAGGAAACCGGATCACACAGAACCCAGGACCTTCTTGCTTTGAGGCAACAGCTCTACCCACTGCATCACCATGTCGCTCTGCTGAACTGACAGTAAATGTATTCAGGAACTAACATGACACAGTGTTTTACACTACACACACCATTCTGCCTGGAGTTGTACGACCAGCTAGGACGAACGCAAAGAGGCAAAGTTCAGCAAAACCATTCAGTTTCCTAATGTCAGTGTGTGCACATGTTCTTGTTCTTGTTGTTGTTGACTACAGTAATGAAATGCAGTTTCAATGAGCTAAAATGAGCTTCTTGGTCTCGCTGTGTTGGCGAATAAGCCATCGATGTCGGCCACTCTAAGGTCAGCAGTTTCCCATGATGTTATGTAACCAATCAGAAAAAGAAAAAAATGTAGTTTCATGGTTTATTGTGCACATAAGAGAAATCTCGTACAATTTTTTTAATGCTCAATCCATTTTGTTTATTTTCCAGATAAACTGAACTAGAAGTTTTGCTTAAATTATCTTTATTGTTCATCTCACTTTCCCAACTGCCACTGCTCCCAGCCATGAATGCTGTACACCTGAATTAAGTTTTTCATCTTTTTATCTCTTTTCTTTTCTTTTTTCTTCCATCGTCTTAGGGAGTTTTTCTGGCCTCCGTTGCCCTTGGCTTGATCACAGTGCACAACATTTTTTTGGGGAACAGTTTTGCTTCATGAAAAGTTTTTGCTGATTGCAACAGGTTCTTGGTGGGTGTGCGCAAATGTAGTTTTGGTTTTGCTGCATCATGTAGAAACTCTTATCAGATGTGTTTTGCTCTGGATTTCGTTTGTATCCAACGTGAAGGGAAGAAGTCTAACTGTGATTGGAGGAAATGAATTAATTTGAAATGAAGAATCGTTTGGACACAAATACAAGAAAAAAACATAACAAAATTGAAGATTTACGTGAAAAATCTACAAGAAACAACCAACAGTTTATAAGAAGCAAAAAACCTTCTTATGCAGTGCCATTAGGGGCTTGGGCCAAGATTTTGTGAAGCTGTTTTGTGTCAATGTCAGTTGGTAAAAGGACTATGGAAATAAAATTGACTTGAAATTAATCAGTGTGTTAGCGGTGGTGGTTGTGGTGGTGTTGCAAAGAGAAGGTGTAGTGTCTTCTGAGATGGAATGTATCTCTGCGTTCCCATTCCCTTCCCTCTTGGACAAATGCTGAGGAGCCATGCTAATGCCCATCATCCATCACGAGGTTATTAAATGGCAATCGCTGCTTGCGAGAGGAGCTGCTATGTGATTGCAGCCACTTAGAAAACAAAGGGAATGTGCGGCCATCAAAAATAATGGGCCGGGGCTGCGTATTCAGTATTACGAGCACAAAAGATACATTAATGCTTCAAACAGCACTGGGGAGGAGGTCGTTCGTCCTGCGTGAGCTAAGTGGCAAATTGAATAACATGAGCTCGTGGTGCTACTAGCAGAGCTCCTGGCATCACCCACCCGCCCATCCACCAAGCTTGGGGCAACAGGAGAGGTTTCAGAGGCTGCTGATTGGTGGCTTATTGGGCCAATGGAGTATCAGGTGTCTCTTTAATGTGATGGGCCGGAAGGACTGGTGGTGACGACAATGACAGTGGTAATTATTTTGCTGGTATTCTAATGGGAGCTGGGCAGCACAGCAGCAGTAATTAAAGTCTGCCTGATGGATCCTGTGACTTCCTGCTCTGGGCAAGCTTAAGGGGAAACTGGAGAATAAGGACTATCTCCAGAGAGAGCGGGAGAGAGAGGGCCTTCCACATGCTGGACCCTTAAAATTACCGTGCATAGATAAGTCTCCATCAGCTGTAGCTGATATACATATAGTCTCCAGCTCAGGAATAATCCTCATTCCGGGCTGATCTCTTGGGATACAGGATGTTCAGGAGCTCAAAACCTCAACCGAACAATTCGTAGCATCTTTCACGCCAGAAAGGTTCTCGAATGGTTCTGCGATTAAAGAAGAAAAACCAGCAATAGCACTAAACAGGTGGCCAGACAGTCTACAAGTTTTGGTACGTCATAATATTCAATGCTTTCAACATTAACACCACCTGCCTTGGGTGCCCACGACCATGCCACTGATTTGCCAGTTGGGTAATTTTCGTTTGGAAGACTCTATGAGACCTGAAGATGATCTTGCCATCTCTTGTGGCTCAGATCCCTGCTTCCAGCACATGTACTGATGTCGAACTGACTGGTGCCATCATAACATGGTGTTCATGTTATGGCTATTTTTGACAGAAATGTTCCGTTGCCAGGGAGGGTTGGTCTTTCCGCTGTGATGCGAGTGGGATTTTATAGGTTATTTTAGAGTGACAGACTGACAATCAAATTTCCCCTTAAGCTATCAATAAAGAAATCAATATGGCAGCAAGAGATGTATTACTATTATTAGGTTCTACATGAACCACCACAGTGGGGGTGAGTACAGTGATAGAATTGCTCTAAATTCTGCCCGAGCTGATATTGATGCAATATAGGCTGCATAAATCTTGTTTGTGCCTTTTCGGGATATTTCCAGGTTTTCCAGTCCAGGTTTTAAGCCCAACCCCCCTCCCCCCCGCCCCCTTGTTAACTGATTAAATTTTAACCACTGTGCATTGGGGCGGCATTCCCTCTGTTTCTCCCCAAACAGCTGGTAAGCGGTGCGTTTTTCTTTGGGCTACAAAATCGCTCGAAGTTGGCATCTTTGAGAGGCTCTAGCTCACCTCTCCTGACTGGAGACAAACTCAGCTATGAGACAGGAGCTTAATGATCTGAAGTTTCCACTGCACTATTAGTTTTTAAATGCCACAACTTGCAAATTCTGCCCTTTGTGTCAGCAGCAATATGAGACTACATGCATTTGTGTGTGTATATGAGTGTGTGTGTATGTGATCCACATCGCTATCGCGTGGCAGCTTAGTCCAAGGCATGGGTCTCTGGTGTCTAGCGCTGTTTGGTGATCTTCCTCATCAAACACACCTGGTTCAGCTCAGCTATGTGGAGTGGAGCTACCAAACTGTCCTGGACTCCAACGAACTGGAGTTTGAGACCCATGGTCCAATGTGCTGTTGCCAGAAGGACGGCTGTCTTGGCCTGGTCAGGATGGTCAGGATGGTCACATTTGCAAGACTAAGCAATCATTTTGCCTTTTGGACGTTGGCCCCAAAATGTCACATTTTGCCACATTGTTCAACATCCACACCTACAGGACAGGGAACTTCAGCAGCTGTGTGGATGAAATTCTCTGTCTCTTCAGGTCAGGGCTTTCCAGGAATTGTGGCGAGCGACTTGAAGAAGGAAGCAAGGGAAAAAAATAGGAAGGAATCATTTCCAAGTGAGCAGACAATGTCCTCGACAGAGCGGCTCAAAGGCGTCGCCTCTGCCAGGCTTGCCTTGGCCTCAAAAACTCATAGACAAGCGACGATGTGCCTGTAACACGCTGGGGCTTTGTGAAAACATCCTGAGGAAAGAAAGAAATCAGTGTCCCTTTGATGGATTTATCTTCCCCATGTCTGGAGCTCAAAAGACCAGCGAGCAAGAGCTCCCGCCTCTTTCCCAAAGCATTGCCTGCATGATGCCCTCCACCACTGTTAGGTAACGAACACTTATTTCAGCTCCACACACACCAGGGCTGGAGTGGAGATCTCAGGCAGTGGGGCTGGTAGACCTTGGGTTTGGATTTCTACACACTTTTTCTTCCCTAGTTTAGTCATTGTCGATTCCACCTACTAGTTACTGTAGATTTCCCTAGAACCAAACTAGGGGCTGATCCAAGGCCAGGCCATGCAGAGACCTTGAGATGGTCAGGTGTGCAGGTTGGGGTTTGGTGGTGATTGACATGCTTGTTGTTGATGGTGGGATGAAGGATGTGGAAAAAAATTGTTGAAGTTGTGGGGTGACCGAGGAATTTCTTGGAGGTGAAAGAAGTGACATTTTTTTGTGACGTGAGGATGAAAGATTTATTGGGATTGGCCTAAAGTAGCAAACAGGGTTTGGGGAATAAGAGCAGTTTTGGATGTGGAAATAATCTTTTTAAATTTTTGTGCAATTGTAAAATTTTAGGGTTAGGGTTAAGGTTAGGGTTAGGGTTAGAGAAGGGGATTTTTTAATAGAATAAAAGGTAAAAAAAAGTTTGGTTGTGAAACAGAAAAAATTGTCAATGTCTAGATGAAAATTTTTTCAACAGGGCATTTTGGGTAAATGTGTAAAGAAGAGTGGTGTAATCATGGAGGTGGCATGATTGAACAATTCTGTTAGTGGGGGCTGGGATAATTGTAAAATTTAGTTGATAGTGGGGTGGCAAAATAAACATTTTGTCAATGGGGTTGGGATTAAAAAAATGCAGATGAAGGGGTGAAAAAATGTGTTGCCATGGCGGGAAATAAAAATTTGGTTAACGTGGGGATGAAAGATTTTATTTGGCGTGGGAGCATTAAGGGGCGTGGCCTAAATAAAAAATAATGTCAACAGGGGTTTGGGCAAACGTACATTTTTGCATGTGGGAATGAAACATTTTCTTTAGGGGGTTGTAAAAATTAAAAAAATTATTTGACAGTGATGTTTCATGAAAGGGGATGTGATCAAAAAAATGCAAATGAGGGTGTAAAAAAGAATTTTGTTGACAGACTGGAAATTTTGTCTACGTCTAGACAAAAAAATTCAACAGAGCATTGGGGGAACCAAAATATTTGTCAAGAGGAGTGTTAGTTGAAGAATGTCAGAGGGGATGGCATGATTGAACAATGCTGTCGATGGGGGGTGGCGTAATCATAAAATTGTTTTGTTGATGGTGGGGTGGCATGATTGAAAAAGGGGGGTTGAGATAAAAAAAATTGCAGATGGTGATTGAACAAAAAAATGTGTCTAGATGAAAAAGAAAATGGTTGGGGGACCTATTGAGTGAGATATTTGAAAAATGTCGTGGGCGTTGTATAAAGAAAAATATTGTTTGGTTGGGGAGCATGTATTTGTAGAATCTACACCACCCCTCAGCAATTTGGTTGGTGTGATATGAAAAAAAATTCAAAGTAAAAAATAATTGCAGACGAGGGGGTTATAAAATGTGCTGATAGGCAGGAGATGTAACAAAATTTACTTGAGTATTGTACTTAAGTATAAGTACAGTTTTTGAGTATCTGTACTTTACTTTTAACTATCATTTCACTACATTTAAAAGACAAAACCGTACTTTATATCATATTGAAGTGTGTAAATGGTTTATTAACTACAATTGAAAGTTTGCAATGAAGTTGTGTGAGCTTTTAGATATGAATCATGAGTAATATTACAGTTATTATGTGCAGTACGGACAGTAAAATCACTTTCTGTGGATTTGCTCAGGCTTGTTTAATGGTTAACGGTAGCATGTAAAATGGAGCTACTCCAACACAAATAATGTTTTAGGTATAAATCAGCAAAGCAGTGAAATTTGTACTTTTAATACTTAAGTATTTTTGAAAGCAAGTACTTGTACTTATACTTGTATGACTTTCACTTGTATTGGGGTAACATTTGACTAGTGGTGTCTGTACTTTCACCTAAGTAATGAAGTTCGGTACTTGGTGGTGTAATCAAAAAATGTCATGAGGGGGAGGGGGGTCATAAAAAATGATGTCCCTGAGGGAACTACATTTTTTTAGGGTGTATTTGACGTGAACTAAATATAATCCTACTACACATCCATATTACTATTTACACATGCCTGCCTGCTGATCTGTGACATCAGTTAAGATGTCTAGCATGCTGGGCTGAGAAAGATGGCCGTCCTCCCCATGCACATAGTCTATTATGCACTGTTGGATTCCTGACCAAGGATGACTGTGGCATCACCATGGACCTCCATACTGTACAAGTGGTCCAACAACAAGCACTTCCAAAGACATTGAGCAAGTCTTATCACTGTTGTGTCAAGAGATGGATGATGAACAGTGCTGTTGGTGTAGAAAGGGCTTCACAAAAGCCTGAGAGCTCTAGAGCTTACATGGGACCTGACATCTAGAATTATCCATATCACAGTTTGTTGACCAAATGATCATCATTGTGCTGTGCTAAAGACTAATTACCCCAGGAGACCAGCCATAACATTAAGATCATGGATAGGTGAAGTGATTAACATTGACTATCTAGTTATTTCGTTACAGTGACACTGTTCAGGCAGCAAGTTCCTGAAGCAGGAGCATAAGGATCTGAGCCACATTGACCAGTGACGGCTAGAGCATCTCCAGAACAGCAGGGCTCGAGGAGTGTTCCAGGTGGGCACTAGGAGGGAGTGAAAGTGACTATTTGTCATTGTGAACACAGATGACCTCTACATTTAACCCTTCACAGTGGGGAAAGTACCTTCTCATGGACACCTTGGTGACACCATAGACAAGGTCCTAACCACTAGGCCACCACTGCCCAATCAGAGACTCTTTTGGTATATTAGTAGGAAGGACAACAGGGTCATGGGCACCCAAAGCTCATTGATTAATAAGGTTAGCCCGTCTGATTCGATTCCATAGAGCAGCTGTGGCTGGCTAGGATAAAATGGGGGAAGAAATATTTCACCCCATTTTTTGGGCGCTTGGTTTTTGGTAATAAATCTTTCATAAAATCTGGTTTGGCTTTGCTGCCTCAGGGCAACACTGTGCTACAAGCGGTCTGAAACTCCCAAAAAATACTACAAACACATTTATTTTGACAAAAAAAACATTTGAACATTCTAACGACACCAGAAACATGGTGTGTGTGTGTGTGTGTGTGTGTGTGTGTGTGTGTGTGTGTACAGGTAGACTCAAAATCTAGAGCCAGAAATGTGACGTCCATCTCAGCTACACGTCAACCAGCACCTGCTTCCTGAAGTTCGACACCGTAAAGCATCGCCCTGAGGCGACGAACAAAACAACACAGTTGTAGTAAACAAAATGCCTTAAAATGATCAAAAATGCTTCTATGCATATAAATATAACATTCAACTTATCTATTAGTGCAGCTGTGCTTCCTAAAAGGACTGACCCTCTCCCAGACAAAAGGTCACATGGACTTTTTATTGGACACATGTCTAGAGACAATTAAACCCCCCCCAACCCCAGCCCCCGCCCCTTCCAAAAAATGTAAAGGGGCAGAGTGAGGTCCGCATATGTGGTTAGTCGCCTGAGGGAACACCGTGCCATGGAGGGTTAGCAAGGTGGTTGTAATGTTTTGGCTGATTGCTGCATAACTATAAATGCAGCAAATCAAAGATATTTCAATAATAGGGGTGGTTGATGAGCTACAAACAGCAACCTCCCGTTCAATTCTGCTTGCTTTGCCGGATGATAAAACAGCCGAGCCGGTGATATACAGTAACGGAGGCTTGTAACGTCCCATATTTTACGATGCACATTGCCTTCGTCGACACCGCAATTATGGAGATGTGATTCTCACCAGTCCGTTTCAAATCGCCCGACTGTGTCTTTGTATTACTGCCGTATTGATCTCAAATTGTCGGAGCATGTTGTTCAGCCAGATACATTATGGCCATCATCGCTCCATTATCACTGTGATGGTATCATCTCCCAGCTCAGATGCATCAGGGTGGGGGTTGGGGGAGTAGGACTCATGCACTCTTTTAGAGCATCCATTTTCCAAACCGCTTATCCATTTCGGGTCGTGGGGAAGCTGGAGACGATCCCAGCCGAGAGGGTTCACCTTGGACAGGAGATGCAGAAACAGACAACCAATCGCACACAAGTCATACCTCTGGGTAATGTAGAGCCAGTCAACCTAAACCACGAGCATTTTAACAGTTCGAGGAACCTGGAGAACCTGGAGGAAACCCACTGGAACATAGGGAGAACATGTAGGCTACTCCTGGGGGGCGAATCCAGGACCTTCTTAACGTGAGCCGAAGAAGATTCATCTACTAAGGCATGAGTTTCTCCAGTAGAGTTGCGTTTGGCGTTGGGCAGAATTTCTCTGGTGCCTCTTTCAAGCTGTCATCTTCCGCAGGAGACGATTCAGATGAGTTGAGACAGTGAGACATCAGTGCAGTTGCTCAGGCCTCGGAATGTGCAGCCAAAAATCCAGCCCCGTCCTAATGAAGACGCCATGCAGCCTAATTATGCTGGGCTTCACATCTGCTAGTGCTCCTCGGTTACTCCTTCCATCTCTCTCTCTCTCTCTCTCTCTCTCTCTCTCTCTCTCTCTCTCGGCTTTAGTGAACCTTGGAGACCCTCGCCTTTTCTGGAGAATCCGCCCACTCGCTCGCTCATACACATGCACACTGTAATGAGTGGCCTGACGCGAAGAAAAAGAAAAATGTGGCGAACTACCCGCGGCCCCTGCAACTCTCCTCGCAGTTTGCTGGCAGAATCCTACCAAACTGCATTCCGCCCCCTCGCCTCCTGTCTTTCCGCAGTGACTGCCTTTCCCAGACTCCCTCATCACCCCCCCCACAGACACCACCACCCAGTCCCCCACTTTGTAAGCCGCCGATGCTTCCCGCATTGCTTCTGTGAGCTGGAAGTAGCAAAAACCTCCTGATTGGCCCTGGAGAAGTGAGACAAACAGAAGGGAAGCTGAGAGTTGTTTGAAGCTTGCTTTTCCGGGGGTGTGGGGGAAGGAGACTGAACGATGGGAGATGGCACGGCACAGGGGTTTGCTTGCTCTCCTGGGGCCTGGCAGGGGTTTTTCGAGAGGGAGGGGAGGGGATGGGAGGGATGGATGGGGAGGAGGGTGCCAGTTTTGTCTGGAGAGAAGGAGCGAGTGAGCAAGAGAGAATGTGTCATAGCCTTTGCTTGCCGACCAGCGACACAAATTGATGGAGCTCTACTGTGGCCACGTTCTCCGTCTGAGGCTGAGATGAGTTTGTATCCCACTCTCTCATGCTTCTATTAGGCAGCTCCTCCGCCCCAGAGGATGAGACTGAAGCATGTGCTACAGGGAGAGGAGGGAGCTCTGTTCACCATTTTTCTCCAGATGGAGCACTGTTAATTTTGCCTGATTTTGGATTTTCAGTCTTTTGTCGAAATTTTTTTTGTTCATATTGGTTTTAGTCCATGAGAACTGTACAAAATTTAAGGCCTGCTGCTGTGCCTCTGATATAAGAAGGGGGCTGGTAGGAAGCAATATGATTGGACCAGCTCGATGTTAGTATAGAAACATGGAATCATCATCCCTGATTAAGGGGACAGTTGGTCTCCAATTGATATGTTGATATATACCTGGTGTTGTCGGCCCATTCACGGTTTTCCTGATTTTCACTGTCATTTGACAATGCTCATTCTCTCTCCTGTTGATCTGGTGTAACATGGTCACATGGTCTCCCAGCACCTCCCAAATCCCAGCAATGACCAGCAGTGTAGCGGGACAGTAACTTGCTCAAGGGTACCTTAATGGAACCTGGGCTGGGACTTGAGCCTGCAAACTTCTTTTTTTTTTTTTTTTGTCCTGTTCTGACAGTTAGGCAAGCAGCATGGTAATTCTGTTGCCTGGGGTGTCAGTG
>JBBIGC010000002.1:2629860-2650531 GCA_037576955.1 Lepidarchus adonis
ATCAAATCGACTTTATTAATGATTCTCCGGCAACAGAGTGGTCAGGCAGAGACAAACCCATCAAACAGAGACAAACAGAGCCTGCAAACTTCTGATTTAAATGGTAATATCCTAACTACTACACCACCACCCGGTGAGGGTGACAATGAGCACCGCTGGTCTCCAGGATAAAGCTCATGCACACTTGAACAGCAGAAAGAATATCAACTTTGTTCTTGATGCTTATCTTCACCTTTCTCCAAGAAAACAAATGTATTATCTGTCTGGACAATTAGTGTGAAGAATAAAAGAAGGCTGCCAGCTTCATGTTCACAATGTAAGAGATACCACTAAGCTGATTCCAATGGACTTTATCCTCGTCTTCTTAGTGTTGGGCCTCCTGAGGCTTGTGGTATTTTTCCCACTGATTTTGCACTTTTCGTTCTATTTTTGGTTGTATTTCTGCTAGAATGTGCCTTCAAATCCATTCATCTTCTTCTTGTAGGTGTTACCATGATTTGCAGAGGATTAGTAGTTTCCAGAGGAAGAGGTGTTTGCTTGGAGAGTCCTACAAGTATTAACCAATCATAAGCATGCAATAGGGCTGTGCATATCATGCAAATGAGTACAAATACCTGTTCATTTTTACCAGACATCTTTCTTGTCTCTGTTCTATTTGTCATATATTTTGTGATCATTTTTATACTCAGTGGTGCATTTTTATTTAATTATCACCTCATTTTTGTCAATAAAAATCAATGAAATTAACACGGACATGGTGAATGTGCACAGGCTATTCGAAGGCTAAAAGGCATTACGTGCTCAAGCCGAAGTGATGTAACTTTGTTAGAGCTAAATAATTAGATCAGGTGTAACGAAGAAAGGAAATACTGCTGTGTCTAGTACTGTGGTTCTTCAGAACATCCAGAAGAATTAAGGAACCGTAGTTCAGAAAGTATCCACACCCCCTTCACTTTTATACGTTTTTTTGTTGCAGGCAACATGTTCAAATTCTTTCTTTGTCTTTAATTTACACTCAGTTCCACATAATGACAGTCAAAACAGATTTTAATTGAAATACATTTATTAAAAAATAAAAAACTTAAATATTACATAATATAATATCACATATATATTCACAGCTTTTGAAGTTTATCTCAGATGCCTCTCACACCTATAGAAGGCCTCAGAGCTGACAATGAGTATTAGAACATAAACCAAGCAATGAGGTTAAAGGAGCTGGCTGTATGGCTTAAAGACAGGATTGTTGCAAAACACAGGTATGGGGACGGCTACAAAAAAAGCTCTGCTGCACTGAAAGTTTCCAAGAGCATAGTGGCGTTCATAATTTGGCAGAACCAGGACTTTTCCATCGCACTTCCAAACCAAGCAATCGAGGCAAAAAGTCTTGTAGTGAAAGAGTAAATAAGAACCCAATAATCACTGAACTCCAGAGATCCTGTGTAGAGCTACATTGCTATCAAGATAACATGGTGCAAACAGTCTTCCACAAGTATTCAGATACTGGTTTAAGCGCATTAGGCCTAGAAGTTACATTGAGCACCAACATTTGAATAATAGAACCAGTAGTAGTGAGTAGTAGTAGTAGTACCTTGTGAATAGTCTGCATTTGCAACATCTTTAGGGTTATGTTACATCCATTATCAATACCACTTAACTCATTTTGGGATGCCGGGTAAGCTGGAGCCAAATGTTTGTTCATTAATAATGCTGCCACCACCCACATACTGATCAACATCAAATTATCTCATTATCTCATTACACTGACACCTGTCAGGAGGGTTTATTAGGCAGCAAGTGAGCAATCAGTTCTTGAAGCTGATGTGCTGGAAGCAAGAGTGTTAGGCCTTATTACGTTTGCTAGAGCTTCTCCAGTACAGCAGGTATTGTGAAAGTGTGCCAGGTAGTAGTTAGTACCAACCAAATATGATCCAAGGAAGGGGCTCAATGGTCCAATTCCAAAATGTTAATGCTGGGGTCACAGTGCACCACAGTCAGAGCTGTTTCAGCAGCATGGAGCTGCACAAAATGAGGGAGGTGGTCCTAATATTGTGGTGTAGTTGACATAAACCTTCTCTATGTCACCCAGAGTCCCCTAGTGCAGAAAACAAAGGCTGACGCGGATGTCTGCGTTATCTATTGATTGCACCGGAAGGCCGCCCATGTTGGTCGAACTCAGAAAATACAACACAAATTGTATTAAACCTGATGAACATTTTCCTCAGCAATCCTAATACCATTAGGTAAGACAGCTCCATCAAATTCAATAAGAGCAAGCTGCAGCGCACGCCTGGAGTAATATGGATTCCCAAACAAAGATTGTGCCAAGCATTTGTTCAACTTTGACAAAATCTGGTAGCTGAGAAATGTCAAGCTACATATTCTGGAAACATATCAGCCTCTGCATGGCCTACTTCTTTGATGGGTTGGCCTCCTGTCCAGACTGAACACTGTGTTGGGCCACTATTCAACTGGGATTGGCTTTGGCTTCCCCGTGACCCAAATTGGATAAGTGGTTTGGAGGATGGATGAATGGATGGATGGATTTGCAAGTTGTTTGCAAAATCTGATAGATGAGTGTCCTGCAAAGAATTCCATTCACAAAGTGAAGCTGAGTGTCTTCCCGATGCCCTTTCTGAGTGAGGTCTGTAGTTATCGCTTTCACTGAAGCCTTCAGCGTTGTTGCTTTCCAGCCCATGTCCTTTGCTTTGTCAACCAAGCCTCACACTTCTGGTCAGGTTGGTTGCAATTCCACAGTCTCCAGGGTTTCTCTTATCTCGCCCGGCTGATATAGGCAGGAAGTGCTTGCCTCTGTGATCCTATCTCTTCCTGTGTGCTGTGTGTCAGTAAGCTGCCTAACCTCAGCATGTCAGAGTGATTGAGATCTGGAGCTGAGAGAGACTCGTAAATGAGGAATGTTATCACGGGGCAGGAGGGCAGTATCCGCCGTGCCTCAAATGTTTACCTGCAAGGTGACGCTCTGATAAGACCCTCAGAACTAAAGAGAGGCCTCATCAGTCTCCCACTGGGCATGGTTACAGCTTATTGTATTAGAGGAGCTTTTAACGATTTGCGCTAGTTTGTCAACTCGTGATCTATAGCAGATGCGCAAATGGGGAATGATCGAGTCTGAGTCGAGTCTTCTGATGTCTTCTGTTGAGGGCGTCAATAATCTCGCACCACTTTCAAATCTATCAAGCCTTCAAATATGATGCGGCCGAAACTTTCATCTCCTGATTTCATGGAAGAGACTTCATTCAACTACGAAATCAAGAGAGTCCTGATTGCTGTTATCCGATCGTCTCTGTTTAAGTTCCACCGTGAAGTCCAAAAAGACATCAAACCCCATTTTGATGTCGACCGTTTCTGCTAATGAACAAAAAATGAAAATCCTCTTTATTTGACATAATTAGGGATAATGCTGCTTTGATGAGCTTTGGGCTAAACGTTCTTCACTAAATGGTGCTACCAACCATGGCGTTGTGTGCCAATGTCTTGTAGATGTCGCTTTCGATTTTGCAACTGGCATCCCGTTGTGTTCCCTAAGCAGATACACGCTGTGTTGGCTGCGATCGACTGGGGGCTGAGCGGACGAGAGATGGCTAGAGGGGAAAAGAAACAGTAGCAGTGAGTGAAGAGGAGGAGGGGAAAAGCACAAGCATTTCAGTTCCCTGTGGTCCAAGCTGGCTGCTGGATTCGAAACCAAGCGACCAACCGAGCCTCCCACTGCACACCCACTTGCACTTGACATAGGGAAGGAACGTTTTGGGATCACCTGCTGAGCGGAGTCCTGGCTAGACAGAAGTCTGCTGTTGATACTGCGGGGCAGTCTGCAAAATTTCACTCCGGGGGACGTTTCGCACCAAACGCAAGCCACAGGGGACGCCAAGGAGTCGGGGCGGAGCGACGGTGACAGAGATAGAATGAATGGCAGCATGGACCAATGCTCACGTCTTTCTCTGTGCATCTCAGTGACTTGCGTTCACGGGTTTGTGCTAGAACCAGCTATGGAACCATGGTGAAGTGTGGAACTCCTGGAGCTCTCTGCCCGCAGGTCCTGTAGATGATCTCCTGCTGAGCTGAGTGGGTCTCGGGCTGGGATACATCCTACCCCTCCTTTCTTTCCCTCCACTACATCCAGCAGGCTTGCAGAGGGAGGGGGGGGGGGGGGGGGGGGTGGAGAACTCTTTGTGAATAATTGATCCCCATCCTGTGCCTGATTTGGCAAACCTGGTACTGACCACTCCTGACAGATAGTGACCCTTAAAGTGTAGGCCACTGATCATGTTCTCCTACGCCCATAGGTAGGAAAATGTGGGCCATATTGCTGCATTGTCAGCCTGTTATAACCCCGCCCCCGCCGCTCTGGAGAGGAAATCAAGGTCAGCCTGGCCCACCCACAGGGTGATAAAAGGCCTGTACCTGCCCACTACTCAGCAGGACACCCAGGCATGGATTATAATCAGGTCTTCCACGCGCCCGTTTTTCCCTCCTCCGTGGCAAAAAGCTACAAAAAAAGCAGAGAAAAGAGCACAGACGAGGCCATTAATGAGTGGTGTGTTGAGATAGGAGGAGATTTGATGTAGAATGAGATATGGCATGTGGAACAGGAGAGTGTAATCAGATTACAGTATCAGCTCCTGCCAGAGAGGGTGGTGAGCCAGTGCTACTGATGTGGATGACTAAGCTTCTATTCACCAGAGCAGGCCGTCTCACTGTGCTAAACAATGCCGAGGGAGTGTCGGTGCAGTTAGATGTTAATTAAAGGAAGTGAGGGGCCAGACAAGACCCAGCATTGGACAGGACAGCACCAGAGGAAGTGTTGGTTGCACCAGCAGGGAAAGTGATCTACCAATGACAAGCTTTTTGAAAGAATGTTGTGATTTGTCATCGTGAACGCACTCAAATCACCCACCACTACGAAATGTGACCTCTACGTTTATCCCATCACACGGACCTTGCTCAAGGGTCGTCCGGACTGGGAATCCAACCCTCGACCTTCTAATCCCATGGGCAAGATCCTAGACCAGCCCCACCCTAGATGTTGGGAAAATGCGGTTGGAGACTTGATAAAGAAGCTCACTGGTGTTTCAGTCTGGATTGGGAGGTTTCCATTAATCTCCTCCTAAATACTTGACCAGTTTGGCCACCTATTTACACTTAGAGTCAAATGACAAATTGAATCCATAAATCACTGATGCTACATAATGATGCCGCTACATTAGGAGGACTAGCGTTCCAAGATGGAGATGGATGGTGAGGCGGCGCAGTATTTAAAGTATGATCTAGCTTTGATGTTCCAAGGAAAATATAGGCCGCTGTCTTTACGGTAGACATCAGCTTGCCTCGAGCTAAAAGCCCAATGATGCCATTTCCATCCATCACCTCTGCAAATGAAGCGAAAGTCGGTGGCACGTGGGTCTCGCTGACCTCATGCCATGGGTCTCATGCAGGAGATGGTAGATTGCATTACCAACCCACTCATCGTGGAGAATGCTCTCCATATAATTCAATTACAGGTAGAGTGTGGCAGTCATTTATCTGGCCAGTGGGCTGGGGGGTGGGGGGGTCCACTAGTCATCCTGGAGCACTGATTACCAGCATGGGTTCCATATCTCCGGCACTCCCCCAAACCCACACACACATTGCAATAACTGTACCTCCAAATGATCCATCACGATCAGCGACAGGTCTCAGGTACAAACAGACGACAACAGGCTGTTTGGAAATGTCAGCTTGTTATACCATTGCCATTTAATTCCAGTTCATTTTTATAGAATCAATTCACTTTGTTCAGAACAGAAGCAATTTTTTTCTTTTTGTATTTCTGTTCAATCCTCTTTGTGTAGAAATCAAATTATTCTTCTGACGCAACATACTGTGCAACCTACTTACAAAGCAACAACATTGAATCACTGTTGTATTATAATGTTTAACTGGAACGAATGTATGTTTTTTAGTGGTTAACTACATTATTAATTATCAACATACAATTTTTTTTTCTGGAAATGATTCTGTTTGTTGACATTGTTGAAGAAAACAAATCTTTTCCAGAGATTTTTGTTTTACCAAATTTATGATTTTTATTATTTTCATGTTATTGCTTATCAACATTCTCTCATTTCAGTACCCATCATGAAAATATGTCATGTAACCATTGGAGATCCCTGTTGAGTGCAACCATGGCCACTGGCCTAGCCACTGACACACAATAGGAGACCACAGCCCGCTTTTCAAAATCAGTGTTAGATGCTGATCTCAGATCTGTGTTCAGTGTTTTCCAGTCCCATCAGCTTTGTGTGTGAGGAGAAATGTGAGTTTACACTGCACTCGCATCTACAATATATCAGCACCAACTGTTCAATTTCTTCAGTGCGACATCAAAGAGTCTCACAATGGCTTCATCTACAGAACGGTGTGACTGTTTCTTCACAAATGCTTACAGTCTGATCTTCTTCCTCTGGGTCTGATTATGGCCGAACAGCCTCCAGCAATAGTGAATCATCCTCTCATTCCAGAAACCTCAATAGTGATGCTCCATTGACTGAACGTCCTGGTGAGAACGTTCTCCTTGCTCCTCACTCACCTAGATCTTCTGGAAAGATCTCTAGATGGGAGCAGGAAGTGGATTTTCAATCACATGCCACATCCAAGGTTTCTAGTCTCAATAAAGCAGCTTCTGAACTCCTTCCTCGTGTCCAAGAGACTTATGGTCCAGAAAGTTCTCGCAGAGCCATTCCAGAGCAGGTGGGCAGACCTGGCTTAGTCTGATTCTACCAAATATCATACAATTTATCATCAGATCTATCAGAACTGTACATGCTGGAGAAAAACAAACATAAATTTGAAATCAGCATTAGAACACTACAGAACCTACAGAACATCATTAGTAAGGAGAACTAGTTTTAACTATTACCTTCATTGTCAAACTCAGAATCCATAATAGGCTCAGCCAAAGAAACAACTAACTAACCTTTTAGCTTATTGTCCTCCTTATATGTCCTTGTATATTTAATATTTCCAGCTTTTTGGTCAAATGTAGTCTTCAACTCAACCCACTAGCCACGACTCCCCCAATAACACCATACCACCAACACTGGGAGTCTCAGATAGAGCCATTCGAGCTCTCCTGACCACTGAGGACTAAAATCCCAACGATTGGGCCAGTGTTTAGTCAGTGGCACCTCTCTGTAGCCTCCTTCTGCATCTACAGGATGTGGCACTGCTGTAGGAATCAAGTTGGCGAATGTAGCAATGATTAAACCTTTCCTTTTGGCTGGAGTGTCCCATTAGCCCTGTCTCTCATGGTTGGCATCTGGGCCAAAAGCCAGAGTAGAAGAATGCAGCGGTCTCATTGTTGGAAGAGGAAGAGGAAGAAGCAGAGTGGCGTGGCAACCGTTCTGGCTCAGCGTTCCTGTCCGTTCCTATCGCCTCCTCATTTGGGGCTTGTCCGGCAGGACAGTGGAGAGCATATGTGTGAGGATATGAGGACAAGCACCCACCCTCCTCCTTCTAGCTGCTCTAACAGCGCTCCATTACTGGAGTCTTTTCGCCTGGCAGCAGCTGTGGAGCTGGGCGGCCTGCCATGCTCATATTGATCGGGCCTGAGCCCGCCTCCATTAGTGCCCCTGCCTGCCCCTTGAAGGAGGCAGACTGTCTGCGGGGAGCTATCACTGCCAATAAATTACCATACAGGCCCCGCTACAGGAACAGTGTGTCACGGTGTGTGGAACCACACACACACACACACACATATACACAAAACACCTAGCACCTGCCGGAGAGTGTAGCATCCACTGAACGCTAATGCTAATTGGTACAAGTGTGTTCGAGCAGTGTTTGTGTACGTTTGCATGGATGTTTTCTAGCAGCAATAGGATGTTGACTCGGATGCTAGGCACACATTCGCGGTGTACATACACGCACACACAGCCGGAGAGAGCGGGAGTTGAAGGCTCATTAACATTTCATAACCTTCCTCCCTCTGAAGTTCCTTTTTTTTAATGGGGCCTAATTACTACACGCCTATTGAGTCAGCGCTCCCTCTGCACTTCCTGGCTCTAGTATCATCTCCGAAAATCAAATCACACCAGCTCCACGAGCCGCTCTCCCATCTCATCACAATGGCCTTTTCATTGGCCTTTCGCCGGGCTCCGACAGCGTGAAATGCAGCCGCAGGAAGCTCAAAGCAAGTGTGTGTGTGTGTAAGTGGGTGGGTGTGTGTGTTATTCAAATGGGTAAAAGTTAATGCCTTTGTGGAAAATAAAAAATTGCCAAAACAGCTGGAGTAAATCGGGATTAAAGGCTAAAGGGATAAAACTGTTGCCAGACGCTTGATTTCCATTGATGAATGTGCTGCAAACGAATGCTGGATGGTGGAAATGCATAGAAATTGACGCTTAAACAGCACAGCCCCCTTCCTCCATTAAATCTACAGGCTTGGAATTGTAGATAAGGGTGCTGTAGGCTGAATGTATTGGGTATATGGTCTTATTAAAGGAATTAGCCATGCAAAGTATGCAGAGATAGACCAGAGCAACAGCACTGACGAATGAAAGACTTCGGGACTGTCGCAGGTATTCTGCTCCGAAAAGGATCTCGTCGCAATTACAGTACGATGCCTCTGATCTATCCCCCCAACTCCCAATAGCATGTAGCATGTGTGTGTCTTGGTGTTATTAGGATAACAGTGTGTGTCCTGCCACAGGCCTCGTCCCTTCTCTTTCCTCTCCCGGAGTGGAGATGAGCCACTTGCCCCCGGTTCAAAGCCTCTTCTCCCCGCCTGCCCACACCCCCCGAGAGATGTGGGATGCTTCTCCAGCTGACATCATCAGGCCCATTATGGATCTAAACGCCACTATTAACGCCCCGGGCTACAGCAGCAGGAGAAGCTTCGGAGAGAGGGTGACGGGATGGTGGGAGGCTGAAGGGTGTAAACTCGTAGATGACAGGGCAGGAGGCTACCATACCATTCTGCATGCACTCTTCAACATAAAATCCTCTTTGAAGAACCATTTTTGGCCCCTTGACACCCTGGAACCTCCAGAACCACATGTGCAAACCAGAAACTGCTAAGGAACCTTCGATTCCAATCATAGAACCACTCAGGAACGTTTGTTTCTAAAAGAGTAGGAACCAGCTCTTCTTCGTGTTCTTCCTTCCTCCGCTCTTTCTCCCACAACATGAATAATGAGCTGCTTGCAAGGAAACTCAATTTCTTGAGCAGCATCTGGAAGCTCAGGGCTGGTGGCTTGTGGGAGGGCCTTGAGGTGGTTTATGCTCATGCCATTGAGGAGGCATCCAGCAAAAAGGAGACAGGGAGAGTGTGAAGGCACGAAAGATGCAGGGAAGTGCGTCACATCAAATCCTCTCCACCGCACCATCCCCGACGAAGGCTTTCCCTCGAATGCGGGTAATTGCTTTTCCTCCCCGCACACGTCCCGAACCTCATAACCCCAACCCTTCCCCTCCTCCAGCAACACCCCCCGCCCAATCTCGAGCTCGCACAAAGAACAGCGGTGGAATAATGCGCCGCAGATGTCATCCCGCTTATCAGAGTGTTGGCACCGGGGCTGAGGAGTCAGTCGGCGCTTTCATACATAACAACCCTTCAGAATCAGACAGAGGGATCTGTCGGCCCCCGAGCGATGGAATGTGACAGGCTCCTGTCAGACGGACGGATTTTCACATTTGCCAGGCTCGAGTCAGCTGGAGCAGCAAGTGAGAGGAAAAAGAAAGCAGAAGAAGACTTTTCTCCCTCGTCTCCCCCCACCCCCGTCACTACCCAATCCTCCCCCCCTCCGATCGGATCCAGGGCGTCAATGGGGGAAGCGTGTAATCCGTTCGCCGCGCATCTTTATTTATTTTTTTCCCCCTCACAGTGCAAAATGAGCATAATTATACAGTAATGAGGGGTACAATGAAGCACGCTTTTCTATTACGGCGCCGGCGCCTGTGCCAGCCAAGTGCTTAGCGCTGGGGGGCATAGTCTATGGACGGCCCGTACTGTAAACACTTGCAACGTATTAAAACACAGCCATTAAAGGGGGGTGCCAGCTGTTGCAATGCCATGAGCTGTGTAAGTTAGATGGGGGGTGGGGGCGTTGGGGGGGTGGCATGGAGTGGTTATTGTCTGGAGGTCTATAAATGTAAATCAAATACAATGACAGCCAGTAAAAATCCCATTCCATTCAGACATCCTCACTGTACTTGACCTCATTGCGGTAATTGTAATAGGCTTAATACCCGCAGTGTGTTCATCCCTAGACATAAATAGTAAGTCCATTGATGCACGATTATGTAGATCAAAGATGGGAGAATGGCATGTTGGGGGTGGGGTGGGGGGTTTTCTGTCCATTTCTTTGGCGTTTGGGGTGGCTCTGGGAATGTAATCCATGGTCAGGATCAAAGGGTCTAGTGTTACCGGGTGGGATGTTAATGGCAGAAGCATATGGCCGTGAGATGGGGCTTTAGTTTCACATGGCTTTGGAGGCCTCCTAATGCTCAGGTGATAAAACCAGAGTCAAGCAGAGATTACATAACTGGAGAAGAGCGCTGCCATGTGCAACAATCGCAGTCAGTAGCCACGAAGCCTGACATTTACCCTGTAAAAGCTCACAGCCTATGCATACTTGGTAGTGCTTTCCTCCCCTCTCCAGTTTCTCAGGCTAATGTAGTCATCTCCAATTCCTCCCAATAGATCATGGGAGGGTGTGGACGAGCATGGGTTTCCATCAAGTCATGGGCTTCACTTCCACAAATGGAACGTCATCACAGTGAAACACGCTTGGAGAAAAATGCTAAATGGCAGCTTACAGATACCCATGGTGGCTAGGATAGAGCTAGAGAGAATTTGTCCTCATAATCGGGGGTTGCAGGTCCAAGTCCAGACCCCAGGACCAAGGTACTGTCCTGCTGCTCTACAAATGGATGTGGGTGTGTTCAAAATGAAGTCGCTTTCACTTCATAATAGGGTCACTAGTTAATTGAAAGAAGTTGCGTTTTTCAGGTTTGTTATTCATCTAGAATCTCATTTTCATCTCCATTTTGTCATGACAGTTCTATTTCACTTATGTGCAACAGTATATTTTCATGCCCTTTGTTCTAGAAACATACTGACAGGTTTAATATTTATAATTTGTCAGCAGTCACCAGCCGCAAATTCCGTCATATAATTTCACACAAACATTTAGTGCAGAAAAACCTGAATAGTTGAACTATAGTCCTAATTCGTCCCCAAGGCTGACTTTATGGCTCTAGTCACAGGAAATCCTTCCTATTTCACATCCTTGCTATATCGTCGCCATCATTCAGGAGTTTCGGACACCTGCGCACCCCTCCCCTCCCCTTGCTTCCTCTCATTCTCCTGTCTGGTGGCTTTTCACTCCTGTTTCACCTCACAAACCGACACAGTGACAGCGCGTCACCTCTGAACTCATCTCCCTCACCCAGGCCCTCCCAATCTCTCTGACACCCAGGTCTTGTGCGAAGGTGCCAGACCTCCTGATGGCATCGCCATAGCCTCTTCTCTGTTTTCCCGCAGTTCGGATTTGGACAAACATGCAGCCTCAAAGATCCAGACATATGTCCCGCCCTTTTCCACTTTGGCTCTGATTTGCTAAACTCTCTTTAAAAGAAAGAAAGAGAAGAAAACAACCTGCTGTGGGGCTGTTGGATTTCATAAGGCAGTCGTTTCAAATCAACTCTGACGTCCTCTGTGGGATTTGCGAGCTTATGTGGTTGCCGTTTGTGCACCTTTGCGCTCCAGCGTTCGCTCCAATCACCCTGTTTTTTTTCCTCAGTTCAGCCGGGGCCTGAGTGCATGATTTCCAATGTGCTACAGTACGGTGGCTGTCACTCAGGATTTCTCATCCCGTTTGTCACAGCTCCCCCACCACCCCACTTTTTTTTACCTTTGCAGCCAGCACATTATTCCGCCTCTCTGCATCTCCACGCCTCCATTTGCTTGCATGGACCACTCGAGGTGATAAACACTACGACTGCTATTTCAGCCCGTATCACGTGGATTACAGTTATTCCGAGGCTCTTTGAGGATGGGGGGTGGGGGGGTGGGGGGGTTGAGCAACTTAATCGCATGGAAGACAGAGAGGCAGGCTGCCACTTCATTTCGCCACTCTACCTGTTAAGGGAAGCTGTACGTCTATAAGGTATGGTGCTCGGGCAGTACTGAATATGCCTCAAGGCCCCCTGCTGCTCAACATTGAGCCTCATAATGTAAGCAACACAAGAGGTTGTGGTTTGCTCTGAGGACGAAGCGATTGAATGCTTACATCGCTTGCTCTGCAGAAAAATCTTGAGATTTCTCCATCAAGAGTTTCTGGGTTGTTCCCAGGCCAGGGCACCCTTCCCCCAATACCACCAACCAAGTTCACTGCTCTAGTAAATTTCTCTTGCCTTTTGTCTCAATCCAATCCTTGACAGTTAGATGCCATCCGATGCCATCCGCCACTTGGGCATTTGTGGCACATCACCCGAATCTGCCTCTTAGCATAGAGCCCAAAATGTGCCAGTCAGTCCCAATTTTACAGCCCACAGACTCTGCTGGCTCTCGCAAAAGCAGGAGGTCCAAGTGCTGTTCAGCTCCAATTTTCCTTTCAGCAGACTGTGAAATGTATTAAACTGATTGAGCTCATTTTCATGCTTTGATTCAGAACTGTCTTTAGACCTTATTTAGTTAAGCACCATCTGAATTGCCTACATTAGTGCCGTGGGCCAATTCCTGACAAAATTTTAAATAAAAGGAGCCCTTTCATCAACTGCCTTTACTGATACAACTTAATTTGACTATTAGTCCTCGTTCTTGCTCTGTAAAGTGGGGAGATTAAGGGCTTTGTTCGTGACGATAGTGGGCAGCAACTCTCCAGTGAATAATTACTTTCTTCATTCGTTCACAGACATGTCCAGAAGATAGGCCTCTTTTATGCAATCTGTTGCCAAGTCATCTTCTTGCTCGCATCCATTATTTGATGGCACTTCCTTCACCTGTGTCCCTCAAGAGGCGACATGGCCTCGAGACTCCACTTAACTCATTTCGCTGAAAACGTCTTCATATGTCTTATGTACGATGCTGCTCCGCAGTCCTGCCGGGAGATAGCTGGGAGGCCCCACCAGGCCAATTTTTTGGACCCCCTGATGCCTCGCTACACTGTGATCCACCAGAATCTCCTGATGACAGACAGACCGGCGTTCCACTCTAGCTGCATCCTTGGCAGAGGCTGAATTAAAGAGTCCCCCTTTTGTAGACAGTCGCTCGCCCTCTCTCTCTCTCTCTCTTTCTCTCTCTCTCACTCTGCCTCACTGCCTCTCCCTCATCCTGCCTGTCCTCGCCACACTTCATGATCATGCCTTGTGCTGAGCTGGTGGAATGGGCTTACCCTTCTTCATTAAGTTGAGCACAAGGGGGCTAATCCTCGGCCGAGCAGTGGCGGATTTGTGCTTTCCGCAAAAAAAGAGAGAAAAAAGTCTGAGCTCATGACTCCAAATTTTAGATATCACTCAGGAAAGTTCCAGCGCTGTCTAATCCTCATGCTAGTTTGCCTCTCTCCTCTGGTGCAGTCAAGAGAGAGAGAGAGAAGGTGAAGCAGGGCTCGCTGCTATTGGCGGAACCAGATCCAGGGCTCGTCCTTGGCCCAGCGAGCGGCTGACAGTGTGCCTAGGCACATAACTGGGCTGAAAGCCATGCGAGAAGCTGGTGTGTGTGTGTGTGTGATGACAGGCGCTACAAAAGAAGTAAGAGCTTGGAAACGTGTAGTAGAGTGGCCTTGCATCTCACATCCACATTACATGCCCGCACATCCCTAAGCTGTCAGTGGGGGCTTGGGTTCACTGTTTGGAATTACGGCATTGAAAGCATCGGGCATTTGTTTGGAACCTGGCATGTTGCAGTTCAGTGTGTGTTATGGTGACGTCCTGTCAGTGGTAAGACGCAGGGTCAGGTCAGGTTTCAAACATAACAAATCCATTACTTCAGGAGTCCAGTGACCTTTGTGGGAATGGATTTGTCATGTTACAAATCCTCCCTTTATTCCCTGCCAAAGAAATGACTCGTGGTTAGTCAGTCGACGTTGTCCAATGTCTACGCTCAGCCCTTGCATGTTCTTTTAGTCAATAGCAGTGTCTGATTATGAGCCTCAATACCTCAAATAATCCTTCAGAGATTCTGCAAAGCAATCTGCTGCCAAGCCTCTAAATATTACAGTGGGGTAATGCAACCATAGGAAAAATACAAGATCCACTAAGACCCTCATTAAATTTGTCATCCTCTGCAAAAGGCTGGTACAGGCAATAGGCACTGATCAGTCACAATGGCACCTTTCAGGAGACTGGGATATATTAGGCAGCATGGGAACAGTCAGAACTTGAAGTTGTTGTACTGGAAGCAGGAGCATAGGATCTGACAGTCTTATTGTGATGCCTAGAGCATCTCCAGAACAGCAGGTCTTTATAGAGACACTGTATAACTTTGGCAGAGGTCTTCCAAGACTAGGGTGTATGACAGCAGCCTGAACCCAGACCAGCTGCAGAATCTAGCTACTGTCCACAGGTCAATGGACACCTTAGGATTTACATCATTTTTGTAGCTGTAGATGATTCTAGAACAACAGAGAAACAGTGGACTAAGGATCTGTGCTACTTTGACTAGAGCATGTCCAGAACAGTAGGCCTTGTGAGAGTGTTCTAGGCCTGTAGTTGAGATCCAAAGAAGGAGAACTGATGAATAAGGTAATGAGCACCCAATACGCATGTGGGGAGTCTGGTCACCACACTGCACCACAGTCAAAGCTGTTTCAGGGACTTACTCACTATTTGGCAGGTGGTCGGTTTTTTTTATTAACTCTTTTATTGGGACATATTTCACATTCACAAAATTTTTGCATTTCTGTTTGCTGTCACATTTTGAATGAAAAAGAACAAAAGGAAAATGGGAAAACATAGACTGGGGGAGCCAACTTATTATGTTATCTAGAGATAAGAGTTTAACTCACCATTTAAAGCAGAATCCTAAGTAAAATCAGATCTAACATGTTTAACATATTCTGTCCACTCTGTCCATATTCTGAAGAAGGTGTTCCTTTGCAGAGTGAGCGAGTAGGACAGTCTTTCCATTACGTAGATTCCTTGTACCACGTTTAGTTTCATTCCTCAATCGTTGGCGGTTCAGGTTTAAGCCATCTCCTCATCGACTTTTTCCTCGCTGCCAGTAAGATGTAAAGAAGTTTCTTTTCTTTAGGATCCAGAGTATCCACTGGTATATTGCCCAAAAATATGTTTTTAAAAGTTTTTAAAAGTAGAAATACCAACATTTTGTATATGTTCATGAATTTGGGCCCAGTATTCCTGAATGGCTTGGCAGTCCCAAAAAATATAAAAATGGTTGGCACCATTTCCCCCACATCTCCAACATGTGTCATTCCCGCCCTGGTTGGTGGGTGGTCTTAATGTTGTAGCTGCTCAGGGTTTTACTTACCTGACTACTAGTGTAGCGCTATTGTACTATTACTAGTACCCCTCAACCAAGATGAAAATCGAGGAGTGTTCAAGACGATTGAGTTCCGTATCGGTTGAACTCTGGATGTAATGTCGTTGGGAACTTGTAAATGGTGTGGATAGATTTTGTTGGCTATAAAAAGTAGAAGGAACATAATGGTTAGCAGAGTGGGTTCCCTTAGCAAGACATCTAAGCCCCTACTGCTCGCTGGGCACCTGTACTGTGGCTGCCTACTCTGCATGTCCTCAAACAGCTAAAATACAGAGAATAATTTCCTTTTAGGAATTAATAAAGTATAATAAATATACAAAAAATGTAAATACAAATGGCGAAAACAGACATTTATGCGTGTTGCTGAGCTTTTAAAGAACTGAGTAATCTGCAGATATGTAAATTGCACAAAATATTACCTAATGCACTGGGAACAGTATGGGCTAGTTGGCTCTGGCAGAGCACCAGGGCTGCAGTGGAAGAACAGAGAGTGTCGTATTCAATCACTGGTGTTTTATTGTGTTGGATTCTCCAGGTGGTGTGTGGGTATCACCTCGAGTGCTCTTAGGTGGTTTCTGTTCCTTGCTCCTTGCTTACGCTAGTTTTTAAAGAGGGTTACTGAGGCCACGTCCTCTGTCCAGAGTTCCCGCGGTGGCCAAACACTCTCTTGACCTTAACCCTTCTTCCCCAGCCCTTTCCCGTGAAGCACAACCAGTGTAATGGAATCCAAGGTGACAAGTTCATATCCTCCCACTCCACTGACCTACTTTTCCTGCATTGCGCCATTCGCACACACACACACACACACACACACCAAAACACAACTCTCTCCTTTGTAGACATTAACCCCACTTTGGCAAGTGAAGGAGAAAATGTGTGCCTACCCAACTTCACCCCACCCCTCCTCCTCTTCCTCACCACTGCATCCCTAAGTCCCCTCGCCATCCCTCAGAGCGCTCCAGCGCTGGGCAGGGTGCCAGAGGAGGAGACTGGTATGCTCTAGCGGAGACCCTCCATGCCAGCTACCCCGTTGGCAGTGGAATAGCTAATGAAGCGTGACGACCTGGAATTGGGAATGTTAGACTAACACTGATGAAAAATTCAGCGGGTGATCCCGATAAAACCACTCATCTTTTTTTAAAGCGTCTTCTATTCAAAAACAGGGGGGAAAACAACTACGAAATAAATAAATAAATAACCAAGCGTGATGCATGCCTACAGAAAGGTGGGTGCTGTTACGCAAGTGCCCGGTGGCCTAAATGCGGCGTCCAGATGCTAGAAGCATTGGCGCAGGAAAATGGTGCTCTGGGCAAGCAACATCGCCGCCATGCCAAGATCTCCCGTCGGCTGCTGAAGAAAGCGAATGCACAACCTCCCTGCTCCCACGCCCCCTCGCCCAGGAAAGGGAGAGAGTGCCCACGTATGTGCATCGTGGCAGTGTGGACCCTGGCGCTCTTCACACAGTGTGTTCATGTGCGAGAGACAGAGGGGGAGAGAGAGAGAGAGAGAGAGAGAGAGAGAGAGGGTGGCCATGTGTAGACTGGAGGTTTTCTTGCGGCATGTGTGGGCGAGTGTGCGTGGGAGTGTGGGTCTATGCCCAGAATGCCACTCTGTCCCATGTGCATCTGCACTAGGCATCCCAGGCTCGGGGGGTGTGAGGAAGCTTAAGGTCGGGCGCTGTATCCGTTATGTGCGTTCCAGGGGATTCAAGGGAATGTGGGTGCGGAGTGTGTGAGTTCCAGGCCGAGGGGGACGGGGGACTGGGCCAAGAAGCTGTCCTAGCGTCCTCCCGACAGAGGCTAACAGGCTTCCTCTTCCATTGCGCAACAAAAGAACCACTTAGCTCATGCTTGCTGCTTTTCTTCCTTATGTATTTTTTGGCTAAACCAAGTTGAGAAACAGCCTACTCACCTTGGCAAGCCTCCGTGCTGCGGCGGTACACCAATCTTCCATGAACCCTCCACGAAGAATTCCAGTTGGGTCTGGATTTCTTCTTTGCAGCTGTGGACTACTATTCTTTCTTCCTCAGGGCAGTTTTCACAGTCAGATGTACTTTGGCTGTACCCAAGCGTGGAAAATATTAGTCATTTTGTAGTTGAATAATAATAATAATAATATTACATTTCTATGACGTTGTTTACAAATTCAGGGAGCCTTTACGAAGAAGAAAATGACGCAGAAGAGGAGGAGAACTACTAAATGAAGAGTCTTAAGTTCAGATCTGAAAAAGGAGAAAGAGCAATCCTGTAAAGGATGATGGAGGTAGTTTCAGAGTTTAGGGGCTATGACTAAAGGAGAGATGGGCAACTCCAGTCCCGGGGGCCACCCAGGGTGTAGAACCTGATCGGAGGAACCATGAGGAAGATTGCTGCAATGTGACTTGGGACAAAATGGGCAGAGAATAGGGAGTCACCAGTTAGAGCCGGAGAGCTAGAACTACGCAAGCTAGGTCACTTTAGGCCATGAATATAAAAAGGAGAACATACGTATATGCTACAATAATCTCTGCTGTTACCCTGTTACCTGAAGCTCTAACAGTATTACAAATAAACTGGATTTGGCTTCTAACAAGCTTTTAATAGTCATTCCATCTTTTATCTGCATATCCCCACACCTAAGCCCGTAAAATGCCAATAAATATAAACTAAATTGCATTTTTCACATTTCAGTTGTTGTCTGAATTAAAGAATTTCCATTTTTAAATGTTTTTTTTTATTTTTATTTATTTGAAGGAAATATTGCATCAATGGGTTTACGTTGGAGCAGGATTTTAACATTTGTATTCACACTGTTTTAACAAATACAACAGCAACAACAAGAATAACTTTACTCATATAGGACCTTCACACATCTGATTTCAACTCAAAGTGCGCTACAGGAAGCACAAATATAGAATGAAGTAATAACAATATAAAAAACACTAATAATAAAATAAAAAAGAACAAAATAAAATAAATATAGAAATATACATATACAGTACAACAGCAAAGGCAAGGCTAAGATAAGCAAAAAGTATGTTTTCAAATGTAATATAAAGAAAGAAAAAGCTAAACTAAAACTTCATGTAAAGGTGAAGAATCTACGAAATACAAAGGAATGTTCCATGTCTTTGCTGCATAAAAACAAAACATGTTTGCCTGCTTATGTCCCCCCAGTAAACTATATTCTATAAATAATAATTAGCAGCTTATTATACCACTTACATTCCCCATTCAAGAACATTATCACCTAGAAACCATTATCACCATTATCACCTCTAAACATCCAGAAATTGTATTTGTATTTTAGGAGAGCTAAAAGTTATGTAATTTACTACGGGGTGAACCACGTATCCTCACGATTCAATTCTACATTGATTATTTTAGCCAAAGATTTGATCATTTTCAACACACTTAAAATTTTTGATGATTTGGTTCGGAATTGGGGTCTGTGATCCATATGAAATATGATGAAATTTTCTCTCAATCTGCTTAATTTCCATCAATTTACACATGCAAACAGATTATAATCGGAACATTTATTATTAAAGGTCAATAACAGTGATAAAAACATGTCCTCAGTAAAATGAAGGAAAATTAATTGTGGAATAAGCACACATCGGTCTATAAACTTTTTGGTCGATGCATCGATTAATTGTTACACCCTGTAATTGACAGCAGTGGGTCTTACAGGATTAAGTATTATTTAAGTAATGTGAGATACTATTTAATGACCTTTTAGTTCCCTAAAGAACCATGTTTGAAAAACAGAACCTTCATCTATCGTACTATACTATAAGGATTCTTCCTAGAACCAATGGCTTTGGCTAAGATAGTCCCTGGCCCATCCCCCAGTAAGTGCTTAGCATTCTCCTGCTATTGTGTTGAGTGCCGAGCTGTGCACGGTTGCTGTATGTTGGCCTTAATGTATTTTGGAAACCATACACATTGAGACTCCCTCTCGAAAGTTTAAGGAAGCACCGTCTGTCAATTTTCAGACGTGTGATGATATTACAAACGTTTTCATCAAACAGCCAAAACCTTACAACCACTGTGGTCTGGGACCTGCCTTCATCAATGAGCTTTGGGCACCCAAGTGGTGTTTACCAAAGCAAACAGCATACCAAACACTCCACAATAGCTGGGCCCAGTCGTCTAGCCATCGCAAAAAAAAATCTGACAGCAGCTACTGTAATGAGATCATCAGCGTATCAATCACCATGATTGATGTATTTAATATGTAAAACGTTGAGAGTGTGGAGAGGTATATTTTGGTTTAGATGCTGCTCCCTATTGGACATGTTCGCAAAAAGTGCAAGTTGGTTGTCATCGACCTATGTCAGCACATGCCGAGAATAGCAGCCCTCTAACGTTCCCCAAAGTGTGTTTGGATGCTCTCCCTGGAGTAATGTTCGAGTCCTGACAGCCTTTGATAAGACATAAAGCATCTGACGTGATATTCACTGGATGACATTAACCATAACATTAACACCACTGCCAGGTGAGGTGAGTAACATTGACTCTAGTTATTTCATTACAGTGACACCTGTCAGGGGGGTGGGATATATTAAGCAGCAATTGAACAGTCACTGTACTGTTAATGCTACGTGTGAGGTACACTGTGTACACTAACAGAGTTCAACAGCAGCCAAACTCGATTCTCATTAGCCAGGAAGCTAAACGTCTTGCTCCTTTATTAATCTTCTTGCCAGTTTATAATTGTGATTTGCCAAACAATAAATAAATCCACCTTTATCCAGAAAACTTCTGTAAACATTAATCTTAGCTGTTAATACTGATAAACAGTGATTATCGCAAACGTTTCATATGCTAATCAGATCACTACCGTAGCCGCTATGCTAGTACGCTAAGCCGAATCAACCTGGTATCAACACACTCACACAATGCCTCTGAAGACCTTATTAAGCATTCTAAGCTGACCAAACATTCATTAAATTTACAAATCATTGCTTTCAAATGGTGTAGATAAAGATTTAGACACAGAAGGTAACTATGAAACATAAAGAGGCAGGTTTCTGTAAAAAGCGTTTACTCTCTAACTGACTGCTAGAGGCTTCCGCTACTCAAAATACATTGCAACCATAGGCTACACCTTCAAGGAACAATGTGTTCCAGCTCCACCTTTTCCTCCACATTGTGATCTCCATATACAGTACTACTTCCTGCTCTACAG
>JBBIGC010000002.1:2700160-2712716 GCA_037576955.1 Lepidarchus adonis
TTTTTTATTTATTTTTTTTTTTTTACTGTAATAGTTTAATGAGTCATTGACAATTCCTTGTGGACAGTGGGGCCATTTTGAGCTACAATCAGTTAGGTGGAGCATGGTTCCATCCATATGGGCTCTACTCAGTAGGAGAGAGTGGGTTTCAGCGAATCAGGATTGGTCTTTCTCAGCATGTTTATCAGAGAGAGAGAGAGAGAGAGTCATCTGCTTAACTTGAATGGTGTGTTTCTTTGTCTTTCCCACGCTGAAGAGTGGATAAGAAAAATGGCCTCTGTGTCACATCATGTTTATACACCAGAGAAACAGGAAGTGATGAATTACTAATTCAATGTTCCTAGATACTCTGATCAACTTTGTAAACTACTGTAGAAATGACAGAAATACTTCAACTACATTTATTTCCTAGGAATTGAGTCTGTTAGGGATGCTCAATGTTGTACGATGTACACTGAAATCCAGGAGCTCTGGCAAGACTCTCTATGACAGTATAGCTAAAAGGTGAGAGCCAGGAGGTAGCACTGACATGAGGGCATCCTGGGACCTCTTCAAATAAAAGACTGGGGTCAATAATCACACAAAGGTCCTTCATTGCTGTACAAGATAAAACAGAATGACCCTTCAGAGTTACTTTGTAATCGAACAGCTTGCTACAAGTCGTCCTATGAGTACTTCTGACTTTTCAGAATTTAACAGTAGGAAGTTAAGAAGCATCCAGTAATCCTCTAATGTCCTTTACACATTCCCCAATTAGATTAAACTGGTGTTTTTCATCTGGCTTTGCTGAAACAAATAACTGTGTATCATCTGCGTAGCAGTGGAAGTTACCTCCATGCATTCCCGAGAGGTAACACATACAGGGAGAATAGTAATGGGCCTAAAATGGAACCCTGTGGAACACAAGCAGAGGAATCACCAATCTACAAACTGATAGCAATTACTCAGATAAGACCTAAACTAAGAGAGGGCCGTTCCCTTAATTCCAACAACTTTTTCTAGCCTGTCTATTAGGAGGATGTAATCAATAGTATGAAAAGCTGCACGAAGGTTGAGCAGCACAAGCAAGGAGACACATCTCTGATCAGACGCAAGTCGAAGGTCATTTACTACCTTCACTAGTGCAGCATCTGTACTATGATCCTGATTGGAGTATTCTGTAAAAATTAGTATGTCTGTCTGTCTGCTTGCCTGCCTCT
This sequence comes from Lepidarchus adonis, assembly GCA_037576955.1. Taxonomy (NCBI): domain Eukaryota; kingdom Metazoa; phylum Chordata; class Actinopteri; order Characiformes; family Lepidarchidae; genus Lepidarchus; species Lepidarchus adonis. The sequence continues at coordinate 2,701,360 of JBBIGC010000002.1, forward strand.
CTCTGTCTTCATTTTCTGCCTTTCACAGTGTCCCTTCACCCTCAGAATCCTCAGAGGGATACATGTGAATTATTTATTTTCCTCCTCTCTGGCCTTGCTCTGTTTGTCAGACTCTTTCTTTCAGTAGACATTCAAGTTTACACAACATAACATGACTCTCAAAGGCCAGACTAATGGCATGGCTACTACAGAAAGAAAGAAAGAAAGAAAGAAAGAAAGAAAGAGAGAGAGAGAGAGAGAGAGAGAGAGAGAGAGAGAGAACAAAAGAAAGAAAGAGAGAGAGAGAGAGAGAGAGAGAGAGAAAGAGAAAAAAAGAAAGAGAGAGAGAGAGAGAGAGAGAGAGAGAGAGAGAGAGAGAGAGAGAACGAGAACAAAAGAAAGAAAGAAAGAAAGAAAGAAAGAAAGAAAGAAAGCAGAATCTCTAAGGGAACTCTACACGTGTGCCCTTATGAATTATTAACACAGTTATCATATCAGAGGTAAAAGCGTCCCAGTGGTTAAACCTAATACAGTGAGTAACATTTTTTAAAATGGAAAATAATACTGTAAGAATCAATCCACTGCCTTAGGGACTATGAGAGCTGCATAACACTGTGCGTAAGCTGTCCTGACTAAAATTGTAATGGTGTACTTTTATTTCATTAGAATCTTAAATAATTATGCAAATGTCACTTGATGAAGAAAAATGTCACTGTCACAGTGTATTAAAGATTTATTATATCAGTTAGAATTTCATATACTTTCATTTATTCAGTATAGAAGTTTATTGACTTATCAAGAGCAGAACGTCATTGTTAGAGTGTCATGACTTTTAGTCATAGTCACTGTGAATAATAGACACAGTGCTAATTGCTGCTAAAACTGTGGACACACACACACACACACACTTTATAATATTAACATTATAACCACCTGCTACTATATTGTGTAAGTCCCCCTTGTGTTACCAAAACAGTGTCACTGAGGCACGGACTCCACAAGACCCCCACAAGACCAAGAGCTGTGGAGGTTTTACTGTACAAACGGGGCCTTAATTGTCCCGATTAGGGAACACAGAGGTGTGTATATGGACTTGCAATGTTTAACAGTCACATGAAAGCAGGACCCAGCAGAACATGGTCCAGAGCATCACACTCCCTGTGCCTGATCACCTTCTGCTCACAGTGCATCCTGAAGTCATTCCTTCCCCTGCTAACAATGCAGGCTAGCACCTGCTAGCCTTCACAGCTTGGCCCCCAATGCTTCTAACATATCAACTTCAACAACTGACTATTCACTTGCTGGATTATTGTTTTTTTCAACAATAATATAATAATATACACAGTATTACAGATAAGTATGTTTGCATTATTGTAATAGTAATGCTTTGTATCTACTACATATAAGTATCTACATGTAAAAATAATTTGTTAACCCCATTTCTAGAAAAGTAAGGTTTTTTAAATAAAATGCAATATGTTAACTTAAAAAAAACTTTATTTAACTAATTAAAGTGCAAAAAATTCCAATGTTTAAAAATGTACTTCTATTTTGTAATTATTAACAAATTCAGATCTTGATGCCCGCAACACACTCAAAGTTAGCCTGAGTGAAAATGTATAGAACATCCGTTTCCACCATTTAGGAACCTATTACAATGTACAGATAAGTTGGTAATATGGGGGTGTGTGGGCATCCACCAAAGACTAATTCTCCACAAAAATGGGCTGTGATTCACCACTCTATGCCAAATGTGATCTGAGAAATGTCATTCAATCAAAAATGACTTGTTACTTGTGCTTACTGTACCAAAGATGACATGATCAAATTTTGTATTGATTATAAAATACTTATTAAATTATTACATTTAAAGCACTGAATGGTCTTGCACCAAAGTATCTGAGTGAGCTCTTATGTTACTGTTGATCCAACATCCCTACTTGGATCAAATGCAGCAAGCTTTTTCAAGGTGTAAATGATATTTTACTTATATCTTACTTGTAACTTAAAAAAAAGTGTTTCTATTGTTTTAGTACTCTGTTTGCTCCTCTTTCTTCCATAACATTGTAAATTTCCCACTTGTGAAACAATAAAGGATTGTCTTATGACAGGGGGGGCATTAGAGGCAACAGCATGTGTTTGAAGGTCCCATTGATGCAGTGGTGTATTTTGGGATTTTAGAGAAGCACATTCTGCTGGCGAGGCGGCGTCTTTTCCAAGACGTCCATGATTATTTCAGCAAAACATAGCCAGGCATCATTCTACTCCTGCTTTAACAGTGTGTGTGTGTGCTTGACTGACCTACCAGCAGTCCACATCTGTCTTCTAATGAAAATACATCAAGCTTCATGAGGAATCATGCAAGGGCCACTTCTGACTGTTGAGCAACCTGGTTTCTGGTTTAAGTCCCTGTGCTGTTTGGTTCCTGAACTGTTTTGGTTTCGAAACAACCTCTCTCCACCCCTTTCACATCAAAACAATCGGACCCTGAACTTTTATGTAAAATAAGGTGTGACATTCAGTGAGCATATGTATACGTCATGCTAATGACACGGCTAACAATGTGACATGGCTAACGACACGGCTAACAATGTGACATGGCTAACGACACGGCTAACAATGCGACATGGCTAACGACACGGCTAACAAGGTGGCATGGCTAACGACACGGCTAACAATGCGACCTGGCTAACGACACGGCTAACAATGCGACCTGGCTAACGACACGGCTAACAATGCGACATGGCTAACGACACGGCTAACAATGCGACATGGCTAACGACACGGCTAACAATGTGGCTTGGCTAACGACACGGCTAACAATGCGACATGGCTAACGACACGGCTAACAATGCGACATGGCTAGCGGCACGGCTAACAATGCGACATGGCTAGCGGCACGGCTAACAATGCGACATGGCTAACAACACTGCTAACAGCGAAGTTTGTGTCAATTGTTTTGCTGGTTCTTGTGCAAATGTATTTACAGCAGCTGTAGAGAATTCACTTAAGGACACATTACCAGATTGAAAAACAAAAGAAAGTAAGAGCATGGAAACGAAGGCCTTGAGATTTTCAGGTACATATGTTGCACACGTGGGTCAGAACTTTAATGCTTGGGTTAAAATCAGGACAGCTGATGGTGGGTGAAAAACTGTAGCAAGCTTCACAGATGAACAGTGGACTGAGCTTTAGGATGTCGCATGGTACTTTTATGTATTTCTGTTGCCGTTTTTAATCAGAACTGGAGAAAACATACAAACACTACTGTTCAGGAAACCGTTCTGCCACTGCACTGTGGAAACTCGCTACTGACTCAGACTGTAGACGTTTTTCACTGTTTGAAATAGAAACGTCTGTGTAACTACTATTAAACCTACACAGTATTTCTTCACTGAGTTTTAAATGAAGATAAATCAATTTTTTGTTGTTCCTTGGGTGTGAAAGCACCTTTGCATAAAGCAAGAATGGACAAAGATTCCACTTGCAGAACTGCAACAGTTAGTCTCCTCTGTTTCCAAAAAGAACGGTGTAGTTAAAAGGAAAAGTGAGGTGACACATGCTTCCGTCCCAACTTTTGTATTTGTGACGATTATCGTGACGAGTATGCTGCAGGTGTCAAAGTCGAAACTTGTTCATAGTTGTTCAATGAAACCACTGGAAATATTTTCTTTGACCTTTAATTTAATTGCATAATTCTTTATTGTATTTCACAAAAATATGAACTTTTTCTGGAAATTTGTGATAAATATACACATTTTGCTTGTGTAGATAGTAGTCCTGTTTCTGTTTGGTTTTCCTATAAAGGCTGGATATTTTTGTCTTAAAATGTCCTAAAACACACACACGCACACACACACACACACACACACACACACACAGGTTTCATCAGCCCTGTTTTCACAGTCTGAACTGATGGCTTGTCGAGAGCAGGCATCTCTAATAGGCAGCGTGACGGCTGAGTGCTGCCTCTCACACCGACAGGCTGCCTGTTTAAGGTCTAATAAAAGAAATACAAATACTGTGTTTTGGATGCCGAGCGAGGAGGAATAAAAGGCTAATCATTCCGAGCGCTCACAATCCTGGGAAATGTGCCACGTTAATTTCCTCTAACGGAACACAGTGCCAGCCGCAATGAGCTTAAATGACCAGGGGAGTGATTACGGTAAAGCTGTGCATTAAAGAAAGTAAGGGGAGTGTGGCATCCATGGATGTTCACTGCTTCTATGCTAATAAGCTGCAGAGCTAACCGTAAACATTTCTAAGAATTTGCTGATGCAGTTAGACTGGGTGTGCGCCGGCCACTAATGCCATCTATGACCAAATTAAGTTTAGTGGTTTTTCAAAATATGGCATTAATACTTTTAACAAAAGAAATAAAAAAAATATTGTTAAGATTAAGGGCTTGAAGGGAGTGGCTTTCATGGATGCAGTTGGTAAATTGGGATTTTGCATAACCCATTACAGCTGATAAAGGCACAGTCATAGTGATGCAACTATACACGGTTGGTTTAGTGCTTAAATGGTTTGAGACAGGACCGAGATCAGTATCTCACAAAAGTACGTACACCCCTCACATTTTTGTAAATATTATATTATATCTTTTCATGGGACAACACTGAAGATATGACACTTTGATACAGTGTAATGTAATCAGTGTACCGTTTGTATAACTCAACACAGCCATTAATGTCTAAACCGCTGACAACAAAATGAAGTACACCCCTATGTGAAAATGTCCAGTTGTGCCCAATTAGCCATTTTCCCTCCCTGATGTCATGTGATTCATTAGTGTTACAAGGTCTGGGGAGCAGGTGTGTTAAATACAGTGTTATCACTCTCACACTCTCTCATACTGGTCACTGGAAGTTCCACATTACACCTCATGGCAACAAACTGAAACTGAGCTGCAGCACAGTCAAAGAAGTGGAGTGCATGTGCTCAGTGTCCCATCCAGATGTTGTCTTTTGAAAGTAGACGTTTTTGTGCTGCCAGCATTGCAGAGGTGGAAGGGATGGGGGGGTCAGCCTGTGAGTGACCAGACCATATGCCGCACACTACATCAAATTGATCTGAGACTAAGGACATGAATTACAGGAACCATGTCCCGTGGTCTGATGGACCAAGATCAACTTATTTGGTTCAGATGGTTTCAGGTGTGTGTGGTGACAACCAGGTGAAGGACAAAGACAAGTGTGTCTTTCCTTCAGTCAAACATGGTGGTGGGAGTGTCATGGTTTGGGGCCGCATGAGTGCTGCTGGCACTGGGGAGCTACAGTTTATTGAGGGAACCATGAATGCCAACATGTACTGTGACAAACTGAAGCAGCGCATGATCTCCTCCATTTTGGAAACTGGGCCACAGGGCAGTTTTCCAACATAATGACTCCAATCACATCTCCAAGTCAACCACTGCCTTGCAAAAGAAACTAGACTAAACACTGCTGGACTGGCCAAGCATGTCTCCAGACCTAAACCCTGTTGAGCACAAGGTCTCCAACATCTACCAGCTCTGTGAAGTTGTCATGGAGGAGTGGAAGAAGATTCCAGAAGTTTTGTGAACTTGCCCAAGAGAGTAAAGGTACTGGAAAATAATAGTGGCCACACAAAATATTGACGCTTGGGGCACAATGTGGACATTGTCACTCGCTTTGGTTGTCAGTGGTTTAGACATTACTGGCTGTGATGGGTGAAGGTCTCTGGACCTTAATTCCATAGAAAACCTGTGGAGGGAGCTGAAGCTTCGAGTCAAGTGACCCCCTCGAAACCTTAATGATTTAGAGCTGATCTGCAAAGAGGAGTGGATCAAAATCTCTCCTGCTATGTGCGCAAACCTGGTCCTTAACTAAAAGAAACATCCGACCTGAATGCAAGAAGTACCACCAGCAGTGGGCTCATCCATTGCCCCATTAGTAAACATGTGAGGCCCCAAGCTCCCGGTTTTACCAGACACTAGCAATACTTTTCTTATTTTTGAGCTGATGTTGATGCTAAACTCGTACAAATATATATATTTTTTGTTTACATTATAGGAACAACCAGTGTTACTCACAGAATTAGATTCTATTTGTGGTGCTGACTGATTGGGGGGTGGGGGTGGCTGAAATGGGTCCGACAAGCAGTCAGTACTGACTAGCCACTGTTTAGAACTTGATTAGGTCAACATGCTAACCAGGACAAGGAAGCAGCTGTCATTGACTTGGGTGGGGAGGATTGATTAGCAAACATTTTTGTTAACCTAGGGAGTGTAATGCATGTCTCTGTCCCAAAAATTGTTTTTCATTTGTGAGTATTTGCTGCAGGTGTCAAATTCTAAATTTGTAATATATTTAAGTGAAATTATTAAGTGAAATAATAATAATTTGTTTTCAGAATTTTTTTCAGCAAATTTACAAGAAAAATTCCTATTTTATTGCAAACTTTCTGGAAATGAGACCGTTTTGGTTTTTTCTACAAAGGCTGGATTTTTTTTTTCTTAAAATATCCTAAAACGTGTGCGCACACACACACAATACCAATATAACAAGGTAAATATCAATGTAAACTCATTCTTGAATATTCAGACCATTCGTCCCATACCTGCCCATATTCAGTAATATGTCTCAGTGAGCGTAATCAAACAACTACCTTTTAATGCTACACAACACACTACTACAATGTTACACCTTTTACACAATGTGCACCAAAGCTGTTGGATGTTGTTACTGTAAAACTATGTAAAAATGTACAGTTTCTACTGTAAAGAGAAGTAAGGAGAACAGCCAGCAGATCTTCATTTTTCACTAAACACTCTCTTTACTCCGCCAACAAAATGTCATAACCCTAAGTGCTTTCCCATGTTTGAGCCTAAGACACGTTCCTTAATCCAATGCATCTAAAGCAAAGGCACATTACTTCTCCTGCATCTCTGGCTGATCTACAAGATTCCACTTCCTAGTTCTAATGACTAAACCAAGTTTTATATCAACATCCAGAGCGACTAAATCGATGTTCAATACGCATATACATTTAGCAATTAGCTGTGCTGCTATTTCGAAAGATGAACTTTCCAAATACTACATTTGAAAACAAATACCAACATAATGAATGAAAGGCTGAATATTCAGTTTCATATAATTGTGCTTTGAAGTTGAATGAACTGAATGAACACAGAGTACCACATGTGTTTTTTACAGTGTTATATGCTGTTTGTACAGAAAACAGATTATTAGTAATGGTGGTCATATTTCCTGTGCCATCACCCATTTTTTCTATGCTAAACTGATTCTGGTTTGCAGTGGAGTACAAATGAGAACGCATTGAATGAACTGCCAGGGTAAAGAGCTTGGTTAAATGCTAGTCATTCAGAGAAATGCTACATATCGGTTCAATGACGCTCAGTTGCCACTGAAACAATTTCCCTCATTAACATCCACCAAACATTACAAACTAACCCAACACTCCCAGTTTGATCTGCTTTTCCAGTTAGTGTCATATTCTCTGTGCTGTGACCAGGCAGTTGTTTTTTTCTTTCATACACATATACACCAATGTTACTATGTAACTGCTTGGCTGAAAATGATCCACCACTCATATAATATCTGGACACTGTTTGTTCTATGGAGGTCCTGACCATTGATTTACTGATTTGCAGGGTAAGGGGGTTAACAAAAAATGCAGAGGAACAGATGGACTACAGTCTATATGATCACTAATACTAATAGACTAGAAAACAATGGGTAAACACAGCAGTGTATTAAGCAGTGCTTTGCTTTATGTCTTTAAACATTTAAATTACTCTTCATACAATTATTAAAGTTAAAAACAACACTTGAGGAAGTACATGCCTTTTTAGACCTTTTTCTTTGCTGCTTATGTCGTATTTTATCTATCTTGGCAACAAGTAGGGAGGATGTTAAGAAAATCATTCCATTGTTTGCAAAGTAAATAATTGAATTCGCATTCAACTAAATGTGGTTGCACAGAACTAAATAAGGTGTGTGTATTATGGGTGTCACAATATTACAGATTATTGGCAATAACCATGTTTTTTTACATATTGATATGGCTATTAATATACTTTCGGTATTACTGTGAATACATAATGTTGCCAACTGTGCCAATAACTGTGGTTCACACTCTAACAGTAGCTAGTGGTGCTCTGTAATGTTGCCCAAGTCCCAAGTGTAAATTAATGTAATTAATGAATGTCTCTTATCTGTTGCTAAAGCTTCTCTCTTGAGATCTTTTCACTGTATATTAATCCTCAGATAAAGTTTTTTGAACAGCTATTCCTATTGCTGCATAAACAGAGTTCCACACTCCTGTGTGACTCCAAAGCCACATGACTTTAGAGTGTGATTTTAGAGCAGCACATTTGCACATATTCCATAGTATTTGACATGTGTTATATTATTTCAGTTTTATATTGCACATTTATCAGAAACTCCTAAAACTGCAGAAATATGAATAAGCCACTATTCACTTATGGACTGAGTGTAAAATGTAAAGCAGTATCAATTTAAAAATGCTCAGAGTGTAAGCATATGCTGTATTTATTTCGACTGCAAATTTGACTTTCCATTCAATCTAATAGTTACTTTGGGAGTTAGAACCCATAAAAATCCAATGTTTAACCTTCCAGATCTTGCAAACTGGGGTAGCACAATGCTATAGTTGGAAATGGTCAGCAGTACTATATATATTGTAGTTTTGAACTTTTGATCTTATTTGTTATAGTTTTTTCTCTTTTTATCGCTCTCCGGTGTTGACCAGAGGAGGATGGGTTCCTCTTCTGAGCCTTGGTTCCTCTCAAGGTTTCTTCTTATAATTAGGGAGTTTTTCTTGCCACTGCCGTCTTTAGCGCATCGGGGCTCGAACCCGGATTCTATAATCTCTGTAAAGCTGCTTTGTGACAACGTCAGTTATAAAAAGTGCTGTATAAATAAAATTGACTTGGCTTGATGGTGTATAGCGATAATAATTAGATAGAGAAATCTGCGATTGTGCCAAGCCTAGTGTGTATGTGTGTCTAGGAGGCTAATTTCAGACATAATTAGGTTATGGCCGACATGCACTGGTGGCTTTTACAGTGGTTATTTTTGTTTCCTGTGCAGTTCTAATGTATTCAAATGCAAATTTCCTAATTGGAGTGTTCAACATGATCCGACAGGCTACCGATTCCTAATTTTTAACCAACTTCCACCAACAACTAAGCATTCCGGATCCTGAACAGCTGCACAGTTTGCATTAGTGTTTATTAGTTTCTTGATGGTTTGATTTTGTAGTTTTAATATAAAGTGATCAATAGACATTTTCCTCCAAATACACATTGAACAGCAAGACTGAAGTTAATGCAGCTCTATATAAGTAAGATTACAGTTATAATCTCATCAATTTTAAGACCTTTCCAATCATATTTAAGACATTTTAAGACCTAAAATGGATTTTATACGTTTTGCGCCACTGAAACCCTGAAGTATTTTTGCTGTGTCCATATGCCTGAGTGGTTCGAATCATCTAATGTCTGTGGACCAGAACGTCTCGTTTTTAACTCAGTCGAGTGCTTTTGTTTTCTATAATGTCAATAATGCACTTCTTTCTTCAGGATTTTTCAGCTCGCCCACCGGGCCCCGAGCTCTGCTGTTCTTTTGGAAGCTCCAAAGAGGATATTGCAACGTGCTTGGGTTGGAGGACACTCATATTTGCTTTGTCGTCAGTGCCAGCCTTTTTTAGCGTGCATGCCATGTCAAGTGCCCCTAATGCCAGCTTCTTGACAAGGCAATGAGGGGCTCCACTCATTCCTCTTGTTTCTTCCCAGATGACACAATGTCCTCATTCCGTCACCATCAAAGAGACGTAACGAGATGCAGAGAGGCTGGAAAACGGTCCATTATGGTCTGCCAGAGGGAGCACAGGCGCCATTAGGGGATGATATCTGTTGCAAATAATGCATGTTTCCTGGCTAGCACGCTCCGTCTCGTCAAGGAGGGAGAAGTGAAGTCATACAGATATAGTATGTCCCACCACCCAGACTTCTTCTTCTGCCTCTTGAGTTTTTCTGGGTCTTGCTGTTCCCTGGTACTCGTAGTTTAGCATCTCACCATCATGCTAAAATAAAAAGCTGAGTTCTGCTGGACGTCCGTAATGGATTCCTTTGGTTCTAGACTAAATAACCAGTTACAAACAATAATGATTCTTTTTGGGAGGTTGCAGGCTCACCTGTCAAAACCTTCCAAATAGAAAGAGGTAAAAATAGAAGAAGCCTCCGCTGTCAACCTAACCCCCACAGAAATGCTACACTGTACATCATTCTACTGTTCTAACTGTGTGTTTCCAACTTTCTGGCAACAGTTTGTTGAAAGTTCTTTCCTGTTTCCGCTCCAGAAAGGAATGATTGGCCAGGTCTGCACCCTGACCTCAACAATGTCCAAAATCTTTAGCATTAGCTGGACCCAGGATTTAAAAATCCATTTCAGTTTCAGGTAGGGGGAGACTTAAATGTATACCAAGACTATACACCCATTAGCCATAACATTAAAACTACATTCCTTATGTATGCATTATGTTTGATCTTAACAGCAAAAACACAAGTTCTCGTAAGAATAAATGGAAACAAACAAAACACAGTGCAGTGCCTCCAGCCCAGAGGTGGGCAACTCCAATTAACAGGTAAATTAAATCAGATGGGTTTGATCAGGTAAATCACCAAACTGTGCTGGACACTGGTCCACACCTACTCCAGCCATTTCAACAGAACTTTACTTCACCACTGATTGAGCCCAAACCAGCTAATAATAACTAATAAATAAGCTCTTCCACAAATGGAAATGCTGACCCAACACATTGACAAACATGTACTGTTCATTGTATTCATTTTATTTGTATTAATTCTAATATTAGTGATCTGAACATAAAACAATAAATGCTACATACATTTCTCAGAGGACTAAGACTTTTGCGCAGTACTGTAGGTCCCCATCATGGTTTTAAATCAGCTCTTACTGTGGTAAACTATGTTCTAACGCTTTCTTTCATAGCCAGCATGACCTAGAACTGGTTTACTGATGTTGCTCAATATGAAGTTACTCAGACTGTCCAGGCCAGAAACAACAAAACAGGCCTGAACCTCAACACTCCCACCACCATGTTTCACAGATGAAGGTTCTTCGCCTGAACCTGAACACTCCCATCACCATGTTTCACAGATGAAGGTTCTTCGCCTGAACCTGAACACTCCCACCACCATGTTTCACAGATGAAGGTTCTTCGTCTGAACCTGAACACTCCCACCACCATGTTTCACAGATGAAGGTTCTTCGCCTGAACCTGAACACTCCCACCACCATGTTTCACAGATGAAGGTTCTTCGTCTGAACCTGAACACTCCCACCACCATG
>JBBIGC010000002.1:2801028-2812572 GCA_037576955.1 Lepidarchus adonis
TTAAAAAGTAGTTTGAAAGTAAGTAAAAACGTGTCACGTTCAGACGACAACACCGATTGAAACTAGCGGCAAACAACGCTGTAAATGAGAGTTCCTTATGTGAGAGGCATCAGGGAATCGGTTAGGCTTCGCTTCCCTCTTATTCTCCTCCATCCCTTTCGACAAACGTCCATACAGAAGGCTTTACGATCAATGCAGAGCATTGAGGTGGACACTTTACTGCTCATTGGCAAAGTTATGACACTGAGTGAGGACGGCATTGAAACCGTTGGGTTGAAAGCGCAGGAAAAGGGGAGATTGACAATCAGAACTGTGGAATCGACTGGATAAAATAAAGCCAACCCACCTGCAAGCTTTCTGAGAGCCGTTTACCATTATGCTTACAGACGGTGCCACGTCAGACAGACTTTTAACCTAAGACCTCTCACGATTGATCTTGCTGAGTTGGGGATGAAAATGAACTTGGCAGCGCAAGTCCAAAGGTGTGATGCATCTCTGTCCTCTTTACACACAATTGTCACTCAATTGATCTCCAGCGCCACCATTTTCTCCTCTCCCACTCTCCACATTTCTTCCTCCTCTCTCTTAGCACTCGTTTTCAGACCTCATTTATCTACGCGCTTTTCTCTCCCTTTTCTCCCTCGCCCGTCCTTTTATTTTCCGCTCTTTTGAAAGCTGGTTGAAAAAAGATGCCACCAGCCTTATTGAAGTCGACACACAGCCCACACAGGCTAGGTGGCTTTAATTGTGTGCTTTGAGAGTGAATCAATATTGCTTCTGAAGTCGAGAACTGGTTGACATCAGCGAAAGGGGAATGGTTTGACTCCTGCCCTGTACGGGACAGGCTAAAGTTGCCTGAGGCATCCAAACACAGATGTTCACTTTATGGTGGAAAATATAATGGGTGGCGTGGTACTTGGGGTGGCATGTTGATACAGTGGTCCTGGGTTCTCCTTGTGTTTGCATGGATTTCCTCCAGGTTCTCCGGTTTCCAAAGGCTTGCAGTTAAGGTTGACTGGCTACTCTACATTGCCTTTCTCTGTGTTGCCATTTGATGGGTTGGCTTCCTGTCCAATTGTCCATGTTTTGAATCTCCTGGCCAAGTGATACACAACAACATCTATATTCATCAGGTTTTACACCAACCAGTGGTGCTAAGAGACCTTCAAAGACCACATACAGTGGGGCAAAAAAGTATTTGGCAGCCACCGATTCTGCAAGTTGTCCACTGAGTCTGTAATGTTCATCATAGTTTCACTTCAATTGTGAGAGACATAATGTAAAAAAAATCCAGGAAATCACATAATAATTTTTAAAGAATTTATTTGTAAAATGGTGCAGAAAATTAATATTTAGCTTCTACAAACAAGCATTAACTCTGGTCCTCACAGCCCTGTTACTTCTTCTTTAAGAAGCTCTTCTAGCCTCATTACCTGTATTAATGCACCTGTTTGAACTTGTAATCAGTATAAAAGACACCTGTCCACACCTTCAAACAGTCAGACTCCAACCTCCACCATGGCCAAGACCAGAGAGCTGTCTAACAACACCAGGAACAAGATTGTACACCTGCACAAGACTGGGATGATCCGTTGGAGCAATTCTTAGAAAATGGAAGAAATACAAGATCACAGACAATCTCCCTCGACCTGGGGCTCCATGCAAGGTCTCACCTTGTAGGTACAAATGATTTTGAGAAGTTGAGGAAACAGCCCAGAACAACACGGGGGAACTGGTCAATGACTTGAAAACAGCTGGGACAACAGTAACAAAGGTTACTATTAGTAACACACACATCATGAATTAAAATCCTGCAGCACTCAAAAGGTTCCCCTGCTTAAGCCAGCACATGTCCAGGCACTAAAGTTTGTCAGAGACCATCTGGATGATCCAGAGGAGGATTGGGAGAATGTCATGTGGTCAGATGAGGGCTCTTTGCTTTAAATGTTTGTAGGGGGAAGAATTCTGAGTTGCATCCCAAGAACACCACACCCACAGTGAAGCATGGGGGTGGAAACATTATGATCTGGAGCTGCTTTTCTGTAAAAGGGATGGAACGACTGATCCGTATTAAGGAAAGGATGAATGGGGCCATGTGTCATGAGATTTTGGGCAAAAACCTCCTTCCTTCAGTGAGAACATTGAAGATGAAATGTGGCTGGATCTTCCAGCATGACAATGATCCCAAACACACCACCTGGGCAACAAAGGAGTGACTACGTAAAAAGCATTTCAATGTTCTGCAGTGTTCTAGCCAGTCTACAGTAACCTTAATCCAATAGAGAATCGTTGGAGGGAGTTAAAAGTCTGTGTTGCCCAGCGACAGCCCCAAAACATCACACAGATCACCTGAGAAGATCTGCATGAAAGAATGGGTCAAAATACCAGCTACAGTGTGTGCAAACCTGGTGAAGACCTACAGGAAACGTTTGACCTCTGTCATTGCCAACAAAGGTTGTTGGTGTTGAGGTGAACTTTTGTTTTTGACCAAATACTTATTTTCTGCACCATTAAACAAATACATTCTTTAAAAATCATACAATGTGATTTCCTGGATTTTTTTTTTTTTTACATTTTATCTCTCTCAGTTGAAGTGAACCTACTGTATGATGAACATTACAGACTCTAATCTTTTAAAGTGGGACAACTTGTAGAATCGGTGGCTGTCAAATACTTTTTTGCCCCACTGTACTCTCTACTAGGTTTATCCTCAAAATTGTCAAACCTCATCTTCTACAAGGTTCATCCTCATACAAGTTCATCCTCAAAGACCCCAGTCACCCCCAACATGCTATGTTCACATGAACGCGATGAACGCGTGTAACAAGCTGTCTCCTTCCATTGGCTTCCCATCACAATGCAGTTCAACGATTGTTGCAGGATAATCAATGGATTAGCCACTAGCTACGTGGGAACACTGATCCGGACCTATAAACCCTCCAGATCCCTCAGATCAGTGTGTGAACAACTTCTGGAGATTCCACCCCCATGAGGAATTAAGTCCCACTCCAGGTTCTTCTAATTTGTTCTCCCTTACTGGTGGATCGAGAATACCCAGCAAAATTAGAACTGCGGAGACTCTCATTATATTGAAGAAGACCCAACTACTCCTCCCAACTCAGACCTTGTCAGACATGAGTTCAGCCTGTAACTGGCTAGATAATAGTAATGTTTCATTTATGTTGCAGCATTTGCAGTTGGTGGACTTCAGTGTTGTCCTGCTTGATTGTTCTTGTTCCAAGAATAAAAATGAATAAATGTAAATGTATTGTCATCAACAGTTGGGTACATTGTAATAAGTGACAATGTTATGCCATGGGCCACAGTGCAACATATGTCACATACACAGCAGAGTTCATTTTAGGACAGTACACTCATTACACAGCCATTCTTACACCGCCCCCTGTTTTCTCCAGGTCTAGATGTGCTGCTCACTTGGACGGCATCAAAGTTCAAACATCTTAAATTTCCACGGAGTCTCAATTTTAAGATTTGCACCTCTCTCATTTCCTCTTTCTTCCCATTTCCCTCCTCTTTTGTTCCTTATGTTTGCATTTCAGGTCCCCAGTATCCCATAACCGGAGTCTAGATGGTGGGGGCGGCTGATCGAGTTACGGGACGTCTGGGCAAATATATGATCAGGCCGATATGTTTTACGGCTCCCTTCACCACCAAAGATGCAAACTGTATTTCGCCTCTGCTCTCAGATCAGAGTGGGGTCAATTCAAAGTGTGGTCACCAAAGAACATGCCTGACACTTTGGAAGCCATGGGTGTTGAGTTTTCACCTGCCTTGCAGGAACTCTCAGTCAACAACTGAGAAGGAATAAATGTATCTGCTTTTGTGAAGGAAGCCAAGGATATTTGACTATGCACCACTTCAGCGCCAAGGAGATGGTCTTCAGGGGTCTTGATTGTTCATCAACGTTCAGGATGCCCACAGGACCACCAGTGAGCAGGTATTCATTGGCTGGTGGTACACTCTCCGCACAGTACACTACACTCGCATGATGGCACCA
This sequence comes from Lepidarchus adonis, assembly GCA_037576955.1. NCBI lineage: Eukaryota > Metazoa > Chordata > Actinopteri > Characiformes > Lepidarchidae > Lepidarchus > Lepidarchus adonis. The sequence continues at coordinate 2,805,047 of JBBIGC010000002.1, forward strand.
CTGGACCAAAAATATCCAACCAACAGTGTCCGGGTGCCCCAAAACAAGCTGGCTCAACAGGGCAATGGAATGGTCAGTGGAGAACCCTGGGTCATGACATTTTAAGACCCGCAGCTGTCACCACTCATTCTGGGAGGCTTTTCACACCCCCTAACCTCAAAAAAATTATTAATCAATCACTCTAGTTATCTCTTTTCATTGGCACGTATCAAGTGGTGGGACATATCAGGTAGCAAGTGAACAGTCAGTTCTTATGATCCAGTGGGTGACAAGGGCACCCAAGGCTCACTGACACATGGGGAGGGTGGTCCAGTACCAAAGAGAAGCTCCTGTTGTGCCTGTCTCTGATAGAATGTGGTCAGAACACAGTGCACCACTGTCAGAGCTGTTTCTCCAAGTATGATGGACATTTGTGTCTCAAATTTGCTTCAGAACATCTAGCAAAGGTCAGTTTTTCGCATTGTTACATGGATAAGGTGTAGGTATAGTAGTAGTTAAGACCCATGGGTTGTGTTATGATTCGTTTATATCAAATTATATGTTTTATGTATTTTCAAAATCCGTCACATTTGTCACGGTGGTTGGTCCAGTCACATGTGGTCAAAGTTAGCTTAGCGTACTGATAATTGCATTATTAATACCCATCCTCCGGTCATAATTTTCAAAACATCACGTTCACATTAGACGTAAATGATCCAGACTTTCCCGCTAAATGGCCATCAATTATTTGGTGTAGCATATGACATCACTGTGCATGTCACGTAGATACTAATGTCAGCACGGCGGACGCTGCCTTGCATCTGTGATACATTAACCACATGGTCTTATATACACTGGCCTGGAGATGTGTTCATATGTGTGTGTGAATTAATGTGTGTGACTATGTGACCTTCTAAGGTCAGACATTATTTGATGGACCCTCCGGTTCATTCCAGACAGACATCTTGGTCGTCATTGCTCTAAAGACTCCATCGTCCTCTGCAGTGCTTTGTCTTTTAGGGATTTAATAGTTTCCACCTCATTTGAGTCTAAATGCCTTCACGTCCTAATAGTGGCTATTAGCTCGAACGCACTCCTGACATTAGCGCACCATTCACCATAAAGATAAAATGGGTGTCATCTAGTACATAAAATCCACTCCAAAAGGCTGCCCTTTGAGTAATGCTTTATAGATGTGCTTCATACATCTGATCACTGTTTCCCATTTAAAACTCCTCAGAGGTGTTTACATTTCAGGCTATTGATGGAAGATCTGGTAAATGATTAAATAGGAAAATATTTTCCTGATAAATGGATGGATAGATAGGTGGATGGACAGATGGATGGATGAATTGATCAATGGATGGATGTATAGTTGGATTGATGGCTGGATGAATGCATGATGGAAGAATGAAGTCTTGAAAGGATGGATGAATGGATGGGTGAATGAAGGATAAAAAAGGATAGAAGAATAGATGGATGAATGAATGGATCATAAGGTGAAAAAATTGATCAATGAATTGATGAATAGCTGGATGAATGGATGAATGAGTGATTGGATGGATAGATAGGTGGATGGACAGATGGATGGATGAATTGATCAATGGATGGATGTATAGTTGGATTGATGGCTGGATGAATGCATGATGGAAGAATGAAGTCTTGAAAGGATGGATGAATGGATGGGTGAATGAAGGATAAAAAAGGATAGAAGAATAGATGGATGAATGAATGGATCATAAGGTGAAAAAATTGATCAATGAATTGATGAATAGCTGGATGAATGGATGAATGAGTGATTGGAAGGATGGATGGATGGATGGATGAATGACTGAAAGGACAGATGAATGGATGTATGGTTGAATGAAGGACAAATGACTGAAAGGCTAGATGGACAGATGGATAAATGGATGTATAATTTCATAGGTGAATTGATAGATGGATGGATGAATACATGGATTAATGAAGGTTGAATAAATTATTGAGATGATAGATTAGGATAGATGGATAGATTGGTGGATGGATGTATGAACAAAGGATGATGAATGGATGGATAGATGGATGGGTGGGTAGATGAATGAAGGATGGATGAATGATTAAAAGTATGGGAGAATAAAGGGGTTACACTTTGACACTTGGAAACCGTACATGAGACCTTGTGAGTTAATTGGCTAATTTACAAAACATGGATGGATGGATGGATGGATGATAGATCATTTACTACTAATGGTGCTACATTTACTACTACTGGTGCAGTTTTGTTTCGTTAGCAGCTTTCTGAACTTTGACAAAAGTGTAAAGTGGTTGGCTTTGAGGAATGAGGAAGTGATTGATTCATGGAAAAGTGTACAAGAATTGGTTCAAATGAAAGAGAACGGTGATTATTATGGACTATCTGTACAATAATTTGTTCCTTCAAAAGTATACAGGGATTGGTCCAGCCAAAAGTGATGGGTGGGGCTATGTCTAGATGCCTAACTGCGGGAACACTGCGGGAAGTCCACAACAAATGGAAGGGAGCTAGTATGCTGCTGGCTAATGTACAGTCACTGGACATCAAGCTAGATGACCTGAGGGCCAGGGTTACTTTCCACTGCGACATAAGGGACTGTAACATTCTGTGCTTCACTGAGACATGGCTAACCCCCGCTGTGATGGACCAAGCCGTGACCCCGTCAGACTCTTTCTCCGTATTCCGCATGAACAGAACGGCAGAGTCTGGCAAGACCAAAGGTGAAGGAGTTTGTCTCATGGTCATCAACGAATGGTGTGACACCAGGAGTGTTTCTGTTCAAGCATGGCTATAAGGTTCTCTCACATTCAGTGTTTGGTAAGTCTAACCACAGTGGCATTTTGACACAGTCTGCTGTCCCTATGTGCTTTAAGAGGTCCACCATCATCCTCTTACCAAAGATCAGCAAGCCCTCATGCCTGAACGACTACAGGCCTGTTGCTGTAACATCTGTAGTCATGAAGGTGTTGCTGACGTCCATAATCTTATCCTCCATCCCCAGAGACTTTGAACCCCTGCACTATGCCTATCGATCCAACAGATTGACAGAGGATGCCATCACCCACATCCTGCCCTCCACCCTCAGCCACGTGGACAAGAAGCAAGGTAACTATGTGAAACTACAGTTCAGCATTCAACACTATAGTGCCCAGCAGTCTGTTCACTAAGCTGGGGGACTTGGGACTCAACAGCCGTCTGTGCTGGTGATGTTTGACTTCCTCACTGGTAGATCACAGGTGGTGAGATTTGGCGACTTCACTTCCAGCAACATCACCACCAATACAGGAGCTCCACAAGGGTGTGTGCTCAGTCCCCTGCTGTACTGCCTCTATACCCATGACTGTGTTGGCCCATAGCACCAATACTATCGTCAAGTTTGTGGACGACACAGTGGTGCTAGGCTTCATCTCAAACAACGATGAGGAGGCAAACATGGCAGAGGTAGAGAACCTGGCATCATGGTGTCAGGATAACTGTATCCAGATGAACAAAACCAAAACCAAGGAGCTGATGGTGGACCTCAGCAGGAGACAGCAGCATGACTATAAGCCCCTGAACATCGGTGGGAAGGTAAACCGGTTCAAATACCTGGGTGTCTGCTTCTCGGAGGACATGATCTGAACACATCCACGTTCAGTCCAAAAGAGCAAAACAGTGCATGTACCACCTGAGACAACTGAGGAAGTTTGGAATCTCTTTAAAGATCCGAAAGTCTTTCGACACAGGCTTTGGAGAGTGTCCTGACCCAGAACATCACATGCTGGTTTGGGAACTGCTGTGTTCTGGGTGGGTGATTCAAGCAGCGGCGCGACATCTACACCAAGAGATGTAGGACCCGGTCCATCAGGATCTTCATGGACTCCTCACACCCCAATAACAGCCTGTTTCAGCTGCTGAAATAAGGCAGGAGGCTGAGGAGCATAAAGCCCAGAACTGGGAGACTAGAGGAGTTTCTATCTTCAGACATCTGAGTGAACATTGCTGTCTGTGCACTTCATTACACTACAGACCACTGGATATTAAACACCTACACTTTACTCTGCACATCTGTATCTGTGATTCCCCTCCATTAATAGTTCTCTTTATCCGTGCTGTGTTATTCTGTCTGGGTATTATTCAACATCTCTCTTTGGTTTCTCTGGATCAATTTAATTGTTTGCGTTTTATCTTACTTTCCCTTTTATTTATTCAACTTCATTTAGTCTCACTGATAACTTAATCTAGTTTTAAAACCTAGCTTAATTCAAATTTTTTTTCTTGCACAGTCTGGAGCGGATCAGGATACATTTCACTATCACTTGTTACATCGGGGTTCTGTTACTCAGAACGAGATGTAACGTGAATTTCAAAACAAGTTGGTTCTCATGCATATAATGAGGCTTTATTGAACAGCACTGTGCTTTATTAACAGTCGGCAACATGCATGCATCTCTCACCCACCGATCCACATGAACTTTTAAATAAACGGTAAATAAAACATAAACATCAAAACAGAATTCAGAAAATTCTTGTTTTCAAAAAGGTTTTTAAATACATTTCATTGCATTTTAGTTCTTTGCTTATTTCTCACCACAAGAAAAAGGTCTTATACATATCTAGCACATAGATAAGCAGTGTCATTGGCAAAGAATGCAAAGGAATTTATCCATGCAGTATTAAACTCTATTTTCTTCTGAGATTTTTCTTTCGTGGGGCGTATTAATGGTTAGTTGAATGTGAATACTGCCTGCAGGCAAATTCGAGGGCTATAGACAAATGTGAAACATGAAAATTTGTCCAGGTGAAAGTATATGGGGACTGTAGCTGCTATTTTCACCCTCAAAACAACAGCTCCAAGTACTAAAAAACTGGGGGAAAAAACAGGCAAATGGATGGACAGTGAAGTCCATACTTTATTGAGTCAGTACTGTATGTGACAGTTGGAATACGGCAAAGTTCTGAGGCTTTTAACCGAGCCAATCACCTCTTCTCCCTTGATGAGGTATTAATAATATGTTTTAGAGTGTAGAATGAAAAACCACATTAGATCATATTTCTTGATAAGGGTAAGAGATTTGTTTCCACTTTCTCAGCCAGCTTGTTTGGAATCTATAGTTCTTTCATTCTTTATAGATTTATGCAAAGTAATTGAAGTATTAGCATCAAAATCAATATCTACCTGCAACAAAATTGGTGTTACTGATTTTATAGAAATTAATTTTCCAAACTGCTTATTCATTTCAGGTCATGTGGAAGGTGGGGCTGATCCCTGCTGACTATGGGACCATAGCAGGGTTCGCTTTGGACTGGAGGCCAACCCAACAACCATTCACACACCCTCACACCTATGGGCAATGTAGAGCAGCCAGTCAAACTAAACTGGCGGAAAACTGGAGGAAACCCACACAAACATGAGGAGAGCTTATACATTCCACACAGAATCAAACCCAGGACCTTCATGCTGTGAGGCGACAGCGCAAACCACTCACAACCCTATTGAAAAGAATGAGCCTCATCAACCAACAGAAGAAATTTCTTCTTAAGCTCTGGTGTTCAGAGCTACAAACACTGCAGACTCTTCTCCTTCATTCTACCACACTGGTGGAACGAGCTGCACAGACACATCAGAACTGCAGAGACTCTCTCCACCTTCAAGAAACACCTCAAGACTCAACTGTTCCACGACTACCTCAGCATCTAAACCATCAACAAAACCCGGACTTTTAATCAAATACAGGGTATCATTTTACAGATCCCACAGTTTCACACTACATAGTGCGAAGAAGCACGTAACATCAGCCAATGCTGAAGCACTTAATGCAGTGGTTCTTAACCTTTTTGGAGGCACCGGAGGTATCGGGTTATGTCATGAACTCACTGTAGGTGGAAAGCACTTTGAAGACGTAAATAAAAAATACAATGGAAATATTCTTATTGGAAATACTGCTAAATGAATATAAATGGCTTTATTCAAAACAGGATGAAATAATGTGGTCTGTTAATGCCTTTCCCATCTCCAGATCTAAACACCATTAAAACTTTGAAGGATCTTTGAAGCACAAAGTGAATTTCTGTGTTTTCATACTTTATACTCACGTCAGTACAATCATCTGTATATACAAAAAAACTGGTCTCTTTATAAGAGGCAATTGCATATGCAGCATTACTATACAATTACTGGGTGGTCACTGACAAGTTAGTGTGTGAGGTACTGCTTTGAGTGCATGAACCACAGTTTCGTCATTAAACACTTAATTATCACTGTAACACTTTATTCTCCTAGCATTTGAAACAGCACTGGTTCTGTTATTTATTTATAAGTTCATTATGTATAACTGTTATTTATAACTTCAGTTTAAAATAAAGTTTGTTATATTATACATTGGTTGAAAATAAAAGCATTTACTTTGTTAAACTTTGGCTAAATTCATTATACTGCTGTAATTTTATGCAATATAAGGTAAAAAATTTTATTTATATGTTTATTTATATAATTTATATAGTGATTCAGAGGAAATGTCAAGGTATTGAGATATATATTGTGTATCACAGCAGTGGTCCCCAACCTTTATCGCACCACGGACCAGTTTAATCTCAGACAATATTTTCACTGACCGGCCTGTAAGGTGTCGCGGATAAAAACAACAAAATAAAATAATACAACACAAAAACTGTGGTATTTTGTAAATATAATAATAAATGTGAATCCACTGTGTAATTATGTAACTTTATTAGCAGCGTCTTCCTGAAATGTGCTAACAACATTCGGAGTAACGTCGCTCTGGTCGCTATGGTAACGTGTAAACGTTCCTTTCAGAATAAGTTTCAGTGTCGTTGTGGTGATCTCAGGGTTTTATGCAATGACTTTCACCCAGAATACCGACAAAGGTGATGTCTCTCGAACATACTTAGAAGCTACGGATTGAGATCGTACTGTATATAAAAATTTAAAAAAATAAATAAATAAATTTGTGCTGCCCGGTACCGGCCCACGGCCCGGTTTGAAATGCTCCACTGCCTGATAGCGGTCCGTAGCCTGGTGGTTGTGGAATATTATTTTTATGCCATATCGCCCGGCCCTAGTCCAGAGAATGGCTAGCACAAACAAACTGTGCATCAACAGATGGACTTCAGCGTCTAACTGACACTCCTGCCGCTTGTCAGAAGCAATAACAGTGATTTGCACTCAAAGTGAACTGGAGATAACTTTTCCTGAGTTCAAATATGTCTGTTTTACAAGCAGGAGCAAGATGATGACTGATTTTTCACAGCATTCACTCCTCCAGAGACTCTGTGCCTGCATGGGTGTGTGGGTGTGTCCGTTCTCTGTGCCTGACAGCCTGGGTGTGCCTCAGCTTCCAAGACACTAAAATAGCATGTGCCTACCTTTAGGACCGTTAGTGTGTGTGTGTGTGTGTGTGTGTGTGTGTGTGTGTGTGTGTGTGTGTGTGTGTGTGTCAGCAGGGACAACCACAATCTGTCAGAAGCAGAATGCTTGTTGTAAAGAGCTGGGCTGTTTGCCATGTCTACCCTGAGCTTCATCATCTACCCAAGG
>JBBIGC010000002.1:2812672-2832393 GCA_037576955.1 Lepidarchus adonis
ATCTCCCATTCTATGATCATTTATGTTTTAAAACTTTAAGATAAGTCACCCCATGTTATTAGCTGACAGAAAACTGAATTGACCAATCGGAAGTAAAGGCATCTAATTTGACACCGGCCCCATTTGAAACTTTATACTGGTAGTGACATTATATCGTAGTTGACCGTGAACAATTATCATAAATTGATAAAAAAAATTTGCAATATCATGGCACAATGCACGTCCTACACTCCAGAATTTAAGCTACATAATTTTTGCTGTTGGATTGTGAGGATCGAGTAGGAAAAATGGATGCTGGGTGGTGAGCATACATTCACTCCGTCTACTTAGCAGCGACGTGCGACATAGAGTCACGAGTGTGAATGTGTTATGTTAGTGAAACCAGAAAACAAACAGAATGGATTTTACAAAACTGGAATCCTCCTTCCCCCCTACAAGCCTCCCAGCCGCACAAGTTGCAAACAAGCTGTTCGGTGACAACAACATACTATATCAATCTGATTCTGAAGCTTTTGAAGAAAGGTCAGTCAAATAATTTTTAAATTTCAGTGTTGTTAATTTCATACTGAAGAATGTAGACAGATGACTGACATCGCTGTACTGCTGTAACCCACCCTCCCGTCATTCAAACGAAAATTAAAAACTCATCTTTTCCCAGCCAACAAACATTTTTCCTTTTATTTATGTTACATTGAGCTTTTATTATACAGCTTGTATTATACACTAGGATGTAACGAATGTTGCAAAGGGCTGAAAAAGTTTGAGAAGCAACAGCATTGTCACCGATCTGTCTTTGCTGCAGTAAACAGTGCGTTTAAATTCAACTAATCATTTGGGGATGTCGTCATTTTGTATATTATACTTCTAGTGATTGTGTTTTTATGTCTTTAGACAAGCCGCCCCATTTAAGCACCGCACCCAATACCAGGTGTGCAAAATCAATGTACAAGCCTCGGCCTATCGTTGGGGAAATGCAATACTTTGACACTCATTGCCATATCAGTGTGGGTGTAACAGCCAGAAAATGATGGAACCCTCCTTGAAATCTTAGCTTTCAAATCTCTGGTTTTCTGTTAAATGATCACTGCTCGTTTTTTCTTGAATCTAGTCAATCACATGGTTTTTTGTCTGTTTTGGTGCAATAGTGCGGACAGTGGGCCACTCCGTGGGTGTAACCCCAGCGATCTCCATCTCCTGTTCATTCTTATGCATCTGCTCATTTATTCATAGCAGCAGTTTCTTGAAGTAATGAAATAACTTTGGCATTGTTGGACTGTGCTATTTACATACCAAATTATGACTGCGGCATTATTAATGGAGAGTGGATCAAAAGGCAGAATATCTCCTTCATTACAGGGTTAAATGATATATGCCCTGCTATTAGCTGGGATGATGAATGCGTAAGCTGTTCAGCCAAAGGACGGGGAGGATCGCATTGCAAGTCCGTGATTTAATTTCCCCTGTCAGCGGGGCTACAGCGCTTTCCCCCAACACTTACCCATATTTACCCTGAAAGCCACGGCCAAATAAATGCGGGCTCTTGTGAGGAATGGAATTCGGTGTCTGACAGTTAAAATCACAGGGGGCTGGCTAAGCACGGGCGGAGAGGGAAAGAGACGGCGAGATTGAGTGTCATAAGCAGAAATAAATATCATTAGTCGCGTTACCGCAACTTCTTGATTTAAAGGGATAGTTCAGCAGTGTGACGATTAATCCTCTTTTACTCTAAACCCACCAATAGAACTCACTCATACCGTTTTTTTCGTCAGCCCTGTCAGTGCTATAAAGTTTTCTTAAAGTTGCCGGTGAGACTTCAACAGTCAGCCATTTTCTACACTGACCAGCCATAACATTATGACCACTGTCGGTCCCCTTCCCTCATGCTGCTGAATCAGACCAGACACTCTAGTCTTCACTCCACACATGCATCAGTGAGCCTTGGGTGCATCTGACCCTGTGGCAGATTCACCAGTTAGATCACTTTTTGTAGGTACTGAGTAACGCAGACCTGGAACACTCAACCTTCTGTTCTGGAGATGCTCTATCCATCACAGTAAGGCCCTTGTCAAAGAAAATCTGAACTTTACACTTTCCCATGGTCCACATACTGTAAATTCCAAGAGCTAACTGTTCACTTGCTGCCCTGACAGGTGCCAGTGTAATTAAATAACTAGATGTTGAAACAAAGGCAGAAATGGAACAGGTTCCTACAACCTCTGAAGCTTTTTAGCACAATATTGCAGTGCACTGTATATCACTATCACAATGGGGAGGATAAGACAAGAAACAAAGCCAGAGATTGTAAGATAATGTGACAAAACATGAGAAGAAAAGAAACTGGTTTCAGTTTCATGGAAGAGCAGTACCGTATTTTCCCAACAGTAGGCCGCCCAACATTATAGGCCCCATACTATAAGCTGCAGAAAATGCTAATTTATGTTTTAAAACTTTAAGATACGCCGCCCCATGTTATTCCTGAATTTATCGATCTGAAGTAGACGCATCTAACTTGACCCCTGGAGCCTTTTAAGCTCATAGTAGTGACATCATACCATTGTGGATGTCGTCTTTTTGTATTTTTAGGGAATGTGTTTTCATGTATGTAGATAGGACACCCCATTTAAGCAACCACACCCAATACCAGGTTTGCAAAATCAATGTATAATTTGCGGCCTGTCATTGGAAAAATATGGTACCGGACAGAAGAGCAGCAAAAGTTGGGGTATCACAAGGAATTCTTAGCTTGAACTTTTATTTCCTGTTTATATCTTTCTTGGGAATAAATATGATATACAATTTACCATTTGTTATGTAATGTTATATGTTATACAATAATAATAATAATAATAATAATAATAATAATAATAATAATAATAATAATAATAGTAATAATAATAATAACAACAACAACAATAATAATAATAACAATAATAATAATAATAATAGCAACTGAACACAAGTACAGTTAAATTACATGTTTACAGCTTTTACAGTGAACAAACTTATTTGTGCACATTTTAAAATGCAAATTTGTAACATATTGGAAAGAAAAACATATACATTCAGAATGTATTGTAAAAAGTGCAGAGGTGTGTTCAGAGGATAAATGCCACCTAATTTGACGAGGGATTCTGCTACTTAACTAAAAGTACCGTACAAAAGGTACCACCTTAGCTTGGCTTGAATGTGCCATCCTAGTGACACCTATCTTACTCCCATCTAGAGTCAAATATTTATGTCATTAAAATAAATATCAATGAAACAGCGCAGCACTAACTCCAGAATTCAACATTTATGTAACAGTTTAACAGTAGTTCCTCCATCGCTATGTGAAGCTTGATTCTCAAACCACAGCAGAACTCAGAGTTGGAATTCTAGCCCTAGTTGGATTTACAGATTTATTGCACTACATAAATCATAACCAATCCTAGGTACATTTCTAACACATTCCAGGCCCCTATTTACCCAAAATGTTCAAAGTCTGTTTCTTTGCATATGAGAAATGCTAGCTACCTGAAGACTTCCATTAATTATGCATGAAGGCTATAATCTGACCTCTCCCAAACTAATCTTCACTAACATGCTCTCCCAAGGGATTCTAGTAGTACTGATCAATCAATCATAACTCTACAAATACAGTTTCATTCAACTATCCCAGCAACACTGAATGTACAGTGTTTTTTAAAAATGTTTAATATTTAATAATATATTATATATATATAACATATTTAATACACAGCCTACAGATAAAGGTGATATACTTGAACAAAACTACAAAGAAAAACAAAATCAAAACGTGCAATATTCATTTGGCCAACAGGCTCTAGCATCTGCTTGCAAGATTTTTAACCATTCTTTCATGTATAATTTCTTCTGTTGAGTTAAAGTTGTTTGGGGGTTTTCTTGCATATACCGCCCTTTCCAAATCCCCTACAACATTTCAATGAGATTCCAAAAACTCTCCTTTCTTCTTTTTGAGCCATGACTATTAGCAATTTGCTTGGAATAATTATTCACCTTTTTTGAACCATCTGGTTCAAATTCAACTTTAGCACAGATCTCATTGATATAATGCAGAGTTTATAGCTAAATCAATGACAGTCTCTGCCTAGCAAAGCTACGCTAATCTATAACACTTCCACCACCATGCTTCACAGTGGTAAGAGATATGAGGTTTTCTTCTACAAAGTTACCCATAGTCTGTACCACACATGTGCAATGTTGCTGCAACTTAACGACTCAATTTACAATATTCCATGAGACATGCAGTCTTGCCCTATTGTTCTTTTTAAATAGCAAAGATTTTCCGCACATGCCAGCCATGCATGTACATTTTTTCAGTCCAAGTCTGGGGTTATTGGAGACCTGTTTCCCCAAACTGTCTGCTTTTGCCTAAATAAACTTGTATCCCTACATTATCTGGCCGGATCTACTTTCTGTCTGAGTGCAGCTGAAGTATGTTCCTTTATTTTTGTTCCCCCCTGCATACGGGTCCTGTCATTCCTTTACGTTTTATTACAGCTTTTAAGCTGAATTTGCTGTGCTGGCTTTTGCTTGAAATAAATGGCAATTGTTGAAAATCTACACCAATTTCAGATGATTTTCTGTACTGTGGAAAGATTTATTATAAATTATTTAGAAATCTTCTTAAATCTCAGACTTAAGTGTATCCACAACCATTTTTCTGAAGGCCATAGAGAGTTATTTTTAGTAAAAGGAGACAAAGAAGCAAACCGGCAAAGAAACAATAGATGTCAAGTTCCATCTGCAGAAGGTTCTAATTAATTGTACCGAATCTGGAAAACCTGACTGTAATGCTATGTACTTGAAGATGTTAGGAATATTGTGTGTACTGACCTTTTTCATTTAGTTACTTATAGTCCATTTATATTGAGCAACTGGATGTACTTACTTTTTCATATAACTGTGTCTCTAAAAAAAAATTTATGCACCCTCTGACACTCTCAACAGGTTCCACAGTAGATGACGAAAATGTCATTTCAAAGCGTGTTTACATGTGTATCAGAGTTCCATATGCCCTAAAGTGACTCCGTCATCACCGGATGGTTGCTAGTCCTACAGACTTGGTGCCATGGCAACAGGAAAATCATAACAATTAGGAGTATTATTTGGGTCTGGAAGGGTTGGTGTATGATGGAGGTAGCATGGAGAGTCGAGACGGCTGCTAAGAGCTTTCTCTGCAGAAGGTCAGAACCACATCCGGTTCAGAATAGGAAGACACATAAACCTCCACACAATCATAATCACAATCATAATCATAATCATTATCATACATCAAAAGACAGTTATAATAGGAACTGATTGGCAGCTTTTTCAGCACAGGTTTTCATTACTTGGGGTAATTGACCAAACTCTACCTGCGAGGTTGAATCAGATCAGGTTGAACAAAGCTTAGATGTTCCTTTAAATAGTTCCTCACTGAAAGTTTTGGAATGTGGTTGTTATAGGGCAGGGTCCTGCTGGGCCATAGTCCTGGTGGACCAGTGTCTAGCTGTTTAGGAACATCCCTGCTTAACTACACTTGATTCAACTCATCTGCTGATTGCCAGGTTTAAAGAGTGTGCTTGAGGAAAGGAATTACTTACCTATGTGGAATAGAGTCATGCACCCTTGTTCTATAACAGGGGTCCTCAACCACTGGACCGCGAACCGCTACCTGACCACTGAACATTTTGTACCAAGCTGTAAAAAAAATGTAAACTTAAAAACGATCTCAGTTCATAGCATCTAAGTATGTTCGAGACTCAACTTTGCCGGTATTCTGTATAAAAGTCAGAAAACCCTGAGATTGGCACAACAGCACTGAAAACCCTGTTTCCATTTCAACATATCTGTGTGAAGAAATGTGTTTGTGAACAAATTAGTGAAGTAAACTGAGCATAAGCAACACACTTCAGGTGTCATTGTCTCCCATTACACCAATGGGACCGTCCCGTTACAGAAAAACAAGCTCAGGGCTCTCATTGTTTTAGTGCTATGGTGAGATGTATATTTTCATGGACTTTATATTTGTTTTGTAGTAGTGTATCTTATTTTGAAAGAAATGTTTACATGTTACCATAGCGACCAGAGAGCATCAGAGAAGAGGATGTTACTCTCAATGTTGTTAACGTATTTCAGGAGGACGCTGCTAATAACGTTACATCAATACACACTGGATTCACGTTTATTATTATATTTACAAAATACCACAGGTTTTGTGTTGGTCGTATCTGTTTGTCACACTTAAACGTTGTCAAAGACAACGCAAATACACACAAAATGTGTTTTTTAAGTGAAGAATTTTTTTATTAAGGGAAAAAAAAATCCAAACCTGCATGGTCTTGTGTGACAAAGTAATTGCCCCCTAAACCTAGTAACTGGTTGGCCCCTTAGCAGCAACAAGTGCAATCAAGCATTTGTGAAAATGTACAAGTCTTTTTCATCTTTGCAGAATTGTTGTAGTTCAGACACATTGGAAGGTTTTTGAGTATGAATCACCTTTTTAAGATCACACAGCATCTCAATAGGATTCAGGAAAGGACTTTGACTAGGCCACTCCTATGTCTTCATTTTGTTTTTCTTCAGCCAATGCTGGTGTGTTTTGGATCATTGTCCTGCTGCAGAACCCAAGTTTGTTTCAGCTTGAGGTCATGAACAGATGGACATTCTCCTTCAGGAGTTTTTGGTAGACAGCAGAATTCATGGTTCCAATTATTACAGCAAGTCTTCCAGGTCCTGAAGCAGCAAAACAGCCCCAGACCTTTCACACTACCACCACCATGTTTTACTGTTGGTATGATGTTCTTTTCCTGAAATGCAGTGTTACATCTACACTAGATGTAATGGGACACACACCTTCCAAAAAGTTAAACTGGCAAATGCATTTTAATACCTTTGCACTTGTATTACAGTTCATCTGAAGTCCACCTCATTATACAGTATATGTGGTCCATAACTTCTCTTTATCCTCTAATCAGTGTTTTTGTAATGGTGCTTTTAAGCCTGCATATATTATTGATTCATGACCTGGCACATAGACAAATAATTACAGAGCCAATGCAACAAATAGATTGTAGACCATGTTAATAAGATTGTATGTAACATTTTGTTTCAAAACATGTTACATACACATCTGCTCTTCTGCTGTTCTTATTCTCACCCCTTCCTTTGATCTGTAAAATGAACAATAATGTAATACTACCTGTTCGTCAAGAAAATATATATATGTTCTCTGGAAATATGGATTGTCTTTTGGAATAATGTGCTTCGGGTAGATAAATCAAAGTTATTTGTGTGCTGAAAAACTAATATAATATAATAAAAAAAATATAAATAATTGAAACGAGCAGTACATGCAAGAAGCAACTGAAGACATTTTGCATAGAAAAGTTGTCAAAATTTGAAACTAGGGTTTCTTTTGCAGCTATGTTTTCATATGTGGATCCTAGTCTCTGATACTATAACTGTGTGAATATCATATTTGATTAATAAATGCCAAAAAATCATCCCGGAGACCTCATGACCAAACTGACACCCACACATAATTCATATGACAACCACTGTGAACTGAACTGAAGTTTTTTAATCCTCTAAATAGACTTTGTTCTCATCTTCTTTCTTCTCTCCTCCTCTCTCTCCGTCACTCTCTCTCAAATTGTCTCATTCTTAGGGCTGCTGTTTCCCATAACCTGAAAAAAAACAGAGCAGAGGGAAAAAATAAGAAATAGACAAACAAATCTTCCTTCTAACATCAAAACACCACCAGCTTCCGAACTTCCCTCTGTATTTGAGCGAAATAGAAATAGAAGCAGAAAGCAATTTTAACTCTAATTCCACTGGAAGACCCAATAATCCTCAACTATACTCCCCAGGGGAAATTATGAGGAAATGTACACCTGAGGGAGAAAGAAAGACAGAAAAATAGAAAGAGAAGCAAAGAAAGAAATGATATTTTCTCTCCAATATATATAGACTGTGGGTCTGGTGTCATTTTAAAAGTCATTATGAGTAGATGAATATATGAAAGCCAGTTTGTGTGCCAAGTGAAATTATTTTCCCTCTCCGTCTGTAAATTAACTGCATACATTTGAAAGGTCAACGACCCTTCCTTTTTTCGCTGCAAACCAGTTGCCACAGCAACTGCAGGAATAGGGATTAGCTGTTTGAAACATTTCAACATCCAACCACACGCAATGCTGCTGCACCGCGAAGATCCCTCCACATCGGAAGGTGACTGCAGGTTATGACTTAACAAGTCCCCAAATCAAGTCATTTTACGGTTGATGCAAAAACATCTCGGAAGCATAGGTATGAAAAAACAACGCTGGGAAAATTGGTGGAAAAATACAGGCTGCAATCAGTAACAATTTCCTCATCAGTCTGCCTGCATAACCCCATCAAATAGGGGGTGGAGAGAAATCTGGCAAGTTTAGGCAGAAGAAAAGCGCCTCTGCTTTAACTCGCAGTCAGTGTGCGTTTCCTGAATGCTGTACCTGAATATCAGCAATCAACAAGCCAATGTTCTGAATGCTAACAGTACCAGCATGACCGCCAGCGGAACTAGAAAAAAAATCCTATTTGGAGCAATGAGTGTTCACTTACCAGATGTTCGGTTCATTCCAAAATTCCGGAGATTGATGTCGCTTTTTGGTGTCATAATTAGAACAGGTGATATTGTGAATGGCCAATCAGAAAGTACTTGAAACGATTTACTTGTATTTTGTGTGATTATTTCCATTTATAAAATTTGTGTCACTTTATATATCATAATTCATTTTGAAATAACTCTCTTGATTTCTTTAAAAAGTGCCTTAATAAATAAAAACAGTGGCGTGAAAAGTGTTTGCCCCCTTCATGATATCTTCTTTTTTTCCATGTTTGTCATACTTAAATGTTTCAGATCATCAAACTAATTTAAATATTAGTCAAAGACACAATAAACACAAAATGCATTATTAAATGAAGTGTTTTCTTATTTAGGAAGAAAAAACATTCAAACCTTCATGGCCCTGTGTGACATAGTGATTGGCCTCCTGTTAAAACATAACACTGTTTTTTCACACCTGGGATCCAAAGAAATTGAAGAACAAATACAGTATCAATCTGGAAAAGGTTATAAAGCCATTTCTGAAGCTTTGAGACTCCAGAGAACCACAGTGAGAACCATTATCCACAAATGACAAAAACATGGAACAGTGGTGAATCTTCCCAGGAGTGGCCGGCCACCTGTTCGTGACCTCAAACTGAAACGAACTTGGGTTCTGCAGCAGGACAATGATCCAAAACACACCAGAAAGTCCACCTCTGATTGGATGATGAAAAAGGAAGAATTAGGAGTGGCCTAGTCAAAGTCCTGACCTGAAACCTATAGAGATGTGGCATTGACCTTAAAAAGGTGGTTTATGCTTGAAAACTACAACAATTTTGCAAAGATGAGTTCTTTGAATTCATCCACAGACTGATTGCAAGTTTTCACAAACGCTTGATTGCACTTGTTGCTGCTAAGGGTGAAACAACCAGTTATTAGGTCCATGCCCATTCTTGGGTTTTAGCTGGCCAAGGGCTTAGCATGGATATAGTTCAGGGGCTGTTGCTTGGGCCCATATGTTATGCCCATATCATAACCAGTACAATAGCTGGGTTTCAATTGGGCCAAACCAAGTGGCCATGGGACTGAGCCAGGTCCCAGAAAGGCCAACTTATAGCCCATTGTAAAACCCATATGGTGCCCACATAGTAAACTTGGCTGGGTTGGTTTATTCGAAATGGAATGGAAATGAGTGTAAGAAATTGTGAAATAAATCCATCCATTATCCAAACAGCTTAATCCATTTTGGGTCACGGGGGGAAGCTGGAGCTGAACCCAGCTGAATACGGACCAAGGCAGGGTACATCCTGGACAGAAGGTGTGAAATAAATGTACAAATATATTTTATGTCGTAAATAAGAAAAAGGTTACAAATCTAAGCCAGTGCCTGGTCAATATGGGCAATGGTGGCCTTGTGGTTAGGACAAGCAAACTGATTGAAAAACGCTATTCAGCTCAGAGTAGAAGAACAGTCCACAGGTCTACAAAACCAGAGGCTTCATTTAGCTCCAAATTGACAACAAAGGGGTCAATAAAAAAGTTAAAAACTGAGATAGACCTTCCAAGCTTGGGTCCAGATGAGCTACAGATGTAGGGTTAGGAATGCCAGTGACAAAGTGGCAAATTCAGGTCCAGAAAGTAAAAATGCTCTCCAGGGATTTGCTCCAATTTGTGCCTGTGACTGGTGAAGCTGAGATCTAAAGCTAGATGATGTTATGATGTGTAGCCCAACTTGTCATCTGTTACATAGCAATCCATCACAGTTTTAGAAAAATTCACTTAACCAAGTTCCAGTCACTGGCATACCTAACAAAGCAGCCCACCTGTAGCCCAACTGAATGCAGTCATGGGTGGGTCTATTCAGAGGTTTTCATCTGCACTGCACCGTGTAGTCTCTGCCCTGCTGTAATCACATCTTCTTAAACACATTTCCACTCTCTTTCCTCCAGAGAAAGCTTTAAACCAGCTCCAACATACATGGTCCTGTTGTGTATCCCTGCCATGTGGTTCTGTTTTTGTCTTGCCTGTCACGTGTCGTGCCATGTGTCCATTGGTTTACCTGTTCCTCGTCTTGTGTCCCCACCTATGTTCAGGTGTTCGTAAAAGTCATTCTTCCTGCCTTTCTTTCCAACCACCCCAGTTCATCCTGAGGTGGTGTTTCCCTTACCTTAATACCTAGATCACCAGGTGTTGGGGGTAACGTAGACTCTGAAAGGTGTAGTCCAGTGGAGCCTCCAACACCAGGAAGTGCGACTACCAGCAGAGACGACACAAAGTACAAGAAGAAAGAAATCTGCAAACTTAAATTGGATGAGGCGTCCAGGGCCTGTAGCAGCTGCTGAGGACATGAACCGTACAAAGAGAGATGCAGAAACCGCAACCAGATGCTCAGAGTCAGCCATTTTTCAGTGGCCATTTTGCCCAAACATGTGTCTCCTCCTCAGTCGGCTGCACCCGAACCACAGCACATGGCAGAAAATCGATTTGCTGAGGTCAACGGTGAAGTGTTTGTCTTTTCCTGGGTTTGTTCAGCAGCAGCTCTTCTCTGGGAACCCAACAGACTAGGCTTTGCATCAAGGTGCCTTGGGTGCCCTTGAACCTGTGGCCACTTTTGGTAGGTACCAACTGCTGCTTACTGGGAACGTCCCACGAGACTGGCCATGTTGGAAATGCTCTTACCCAATCATCATCCAGCCTTCACAGTCTGGCCCTCAGATCCTAACACTCCAACACATCAACTTCATGAATGCTGCCAATATATCCTCTGAAAGGTGCTAGTGTAACAAGGTCAGTGGTTTTAATGTTGTGACTCATGGGTGTAATCCTGCAATGTTTAAAAATATAATTTTCCTCACAAAAATGGTATTGAACTTTAATTAGGTGCCACTAATGGCCACTTTTAGGGTACATCCCCTGTCGCTGATGCCAAGTGTACCTCTTCACTGCCTTTAGTTAGGGAACCATTTTGTGTACCATACCATTTGGATCCTATTGTGATGTTATGCATATTTTTAAGCAACATAAACTCCATGAACCCTTGACGTCAGTTTTCTTCAGACTTGAACCTTTCCTCTGGGAAAGTCAAAGCAGTGCACCTTTGAAACTCTTGGACAATTGGACCCTGAGGACCGTGTTGTCCATTTTGAAGGTACATGCACATGGTTTGTACCTTGAGGGACTAATTACGACCTAGACTAAAACTGACCTCTGTTCTGATGGTGTATGAACTATCTGAGGGTAAATCTGTTGCCCTAATATTGTGGAAGTGAAACAACTCTGACTGCAGAGCGACAACCTTGTAACAGAGGCAGCGTTCTCTTTTAAAGCCACAGTAGCTCTTCTCTGGGTCTTGGGTGCCCATGACCTTGTCACCAATTCACCAGTTGTCCTTTTCTTATTTCACTTTTGGTAGATACTAATTAGTGCACACCTGGAATAATTGTTTGAAGGGTTGTTGAAGTTGAAGGACCTCAGTTCCTTATGGTCCTCTTTCCAGCACATCCACTTCAAGAACTGACAGTTCACTTGCTTCTTCTCACCCAACATGGCAACATTTTGGGTTTTGGGTATTTGAATTAAATAAAAGTCATGTTCACTTCTGGACTTCCCTACAGAACAAAGCTTAGTTTAGTTTAGTTTTTATTAGTTGAAAATGCTTAGTTTGAGTTTAGTTTCTATTAGTTACAGTTTTATTTTTTTTGTATTAATGTTTTTTGTGAGGTTATCTCAGAAGGTATTCCACTGAGGTTACCTTCTGATCCTGTGAGTGAGGGTTGCACATGCTCCTTTACCTTCTCAGTGCTAAGCTAGGTTAGCCGTCTTGTGCTAGCTTTTCAAGTGAATATTAAAGGTATGTTCGATTTTCCCATTTAATAATGTCCCACATATTGATCTCATTCTACTACAAGACACTTGCTTTTATCTAATACGCAGTCATATTCAAAGAAATCCCAAGGTGTGGGTGCTAGGTGTGGACAGACCACGGCCACAAAGATGACTTGACTGACATACTGCCATCTGCTGGCACAATGCGGCACAGCAAGAACAAAATAAACAATCGGAAACTAGACTTCATACTAATGCATGAAACATGAAAACTAAGCAAATTTTCTTTATAAATTTAAAGTTAATTTTAGTTTGTTTTGTGAATGCTCATTACAGTTTCATTTATGTTTTATTATTTTTTATTTCAGTTAACAGAAATGTTTTTTACTTTTAGTTTTCATTAGTGATAATCGTGGTGCTCGGATGGAGCGCCCTTTACATGCCTTATCAACAAGGAAAACTGCATTGATTGGAAAGTAAAATGTTCATGTATCTATACAAGCATCTGTACATCATTTCATAAAACAAACTGCACAATGCAGATTCTACATGTCAAAGGAGTCAATCCCAACTGCACATTTTAAAGCTAAATCTCTCGACGCTTCTACGTAATTGACATTGCTTTTGTGAAGTCAAGGTCTTGGAGGATGACCAGGAGGCTCATGGTACCATTTGGGACAAGGCCTGATATAACACAGGCCCCAGGCTTTCACTTCCTCTTTACCTTGTTAAGCACAAGCTACAGATTTCATAGGTGTGGTGGGACTTTTTCAATGACTCAGTAGTGTGGTCGTTCCTACTCCCCCTCTCATTTTGCAACAGTATTTCAGTACAAAACAATATTCAGGCAAACGACCATGTTCTTCTACACACAGCTGGTCTCAGCCTCGGAGACAAAGTTGGAATCATGGCCACTGAATCGTAACTAACGGATACAAGAACGCGCTAATTAATTTTACAGCCTCTGAGGACTGGGCCAGCTTGTCAGATTGACTATCTGTTGTTTCAGCATTCTCGTATTCGCTCTCCTCTTTTTTTCTTCCCCTCACCGAATCTCGGTTTCATGAAAGTAAATGAGCAGGAGAGGCAGGAGGTTTGGACAGATGCTGTGGGGTGAGCACCCGCATACTGATAGGCTTCCAGAAGGCTTCTTCCTCTGATATCTTCAGATTTTTAACAAGTGCTCACATTGGGTTGTGTAACTTTCAGCTGCCGTGATGGAAATGATGATGATGGGGATAATGATGATACATCACTACTAACAGAAGCTCGCTGGCAAAGGTAGAGTTTACATCACACCCCTACTGGCCAGAACTGAAACTATAAAAATGAAGAAATAAAAATTATAAAGGAAGAAAACAAAACTTGCATTCCAAAGATGAAGGTAGCAAACAGTGAGATCTGCTGCCACGTCTCTTAACGGGAAACTGTGGCAGTGATGGCTTTGCTTTTTTTTTTTTGATTGTGTCACTTTGTTTTGAACAATTTATTTAGTTCTGGTCACCTCATGAAGCAATAACACCAGTAACCAGTAGATGGCAACATAACAGCTGGCTGCTCAAGCTCCCTAAACTAGGCTTCATGTGGTGAAGGCCTGCTAATGTGAGCCCATCCCAACCCCACACAGACTACGCTGGAAAATGTCCTTAACATAACCTCAACATGAAAGTTGCTGTTACTGTAGTTGCCAGTTGCGAGAGGTGAGCAGAATACATCACACTTTGCTCAAAAACAAAAGCAGAATACAAACGAATGCAGAAATTCGCCATTACAGTGGTAGAGTATGGTTTAGAGCATCAATAGTTCATGCAGTGAAAAGCTGAGAAAATGCCTTGGATATTGCACAGCAGTCGCCTGTGACACGCAGGTGTGTGATTTTGTGAAGAAGCCAAGAAGAGCAAGCTGTGGCACAGAGCTAATGCTTTTGATTCCCTCTTCCTCATTACATCCCTAATGTTCTCACTTGTTACAAGGTTATTTATTCATAAGGCAACAGCATTTTAATGAGCATTCCCCAGTTCCTCTGCTGTTAACATGCAAACTCAATTACAGCTCCACTTCTAAAAAGGGCAGTGGAAGCCATAGATGTGATTGTGAGTGTGAGTGTGAGTGTGTGTGTGTGTGTGTGTGTGTGTGTGCTAACAATAAGGCAGTTATGATTCATTGATTCATAAAGTGAATTCAAATAAAACAATTTCAGGGCAGATGCAAAAGCAGGTCTTGATCCTTAGTGGTATAAAACACTGTGAGAAATTGTACTTTGAATAGTTAAGCATTTTGCAATTGCATGGTTAAAAAGAGACTCCGGTGATATTTCAGCATTTCTGCAAAGTTACTGAAGTGGTTTGATGTAAACTGGTGAATTGTAGAGAAATTTCTTTGCAGTATATTTAAATGGGACACGTGGTTGTGAAGTCAGTATAGATTACATTTCCTGTCTAATTTTAACTACAGGAAAATCATGGAAAAAATCATTTTCTTTAGGGACTGCATTTTGAATGTACCCGTCCACCATTAACAGATTTTAAAATGTTTATTAGGCCAAAACCTTCTCAAATCTTTGGTCAAGATCTCATCGTGCAGTCTCATTACCATTTAACTTTTACAGGCACTGATCCTTTTAGATGTCTGGTTCCATTCACCAACATTGTCAATGCTTCTGAAAGCTTCTGTAGACTTTTAAACAAAGCTTGTTTTGAAAAGTTTTGAATATAATGTAATTATATAGACATTGTCATAAAGATCTAGATCTTTAAAAAATTGTCAATGTGGACAAATATCAAGAGATAAGAGTTAGGAATAATAACCACCAGTACATTTTTAAAAAGGCTCCTATTTATGCATTACTCTATGTTAGTAAAAAAGTATTTTCTGAGACTCATTCAGGAGTGAACACAGCAAGACTTCCCTGAAAAAAATGTGATGTTTTGCATTTACAAAACCAAGTACACTATACTATACTTTGTGAGGATATTATCGTCATGTGAGTAAGAGATTGCTGAGGTAGATGGGGTGAATGAAGAGGGCAAATAGTATAGAGGGAATGTGTACATAAGGAACAAATCAAAATGAGTAGTTTCACTTTTGGTAGGTACTAATTAGTGCTCACGTTTGGAGACGCTCTCGACATTAAAATAAGGACCTTGCCAAAGTGGCTCAGATCCTTACGCTCCTGTTTCCAGTACATCAACTTCAAGAAATGACTGTTTACTTGCTCGAAGACCAAAACAATATTTTTGGCCAAGAACTCATGCTTTTGAGAAATGGGAAATTTTTTTGGAAATTGGTATCTACACTTAATGTGATTTGGCATTGAATTTTTAAATTTGTTTTTTTTTATGTACTGGGTTGGCCTCCTGTCCAGGGTGGACCCTGCCTTGTCCTGGAGTTGGCTGGGATTAGCACCAGCTTCTTCCGTGACCCGAATGGATAAATTGGTTTGAAAAATGAATGGATGGATGCAATTCCCTAAAATTAAAAAGAAATAACGCCCCTGTTTTGGTGCACTTATTAAACTAAAATGTATTTCTGCCAATGTAAACATGACTGTTAAACACCACTTCTAATTCAGTAATAACAGCAAAACATAAGCACTACTCAAGTATAACTGGGGAGATGACAAATGAAACTAAGCAAATTTGATGAAAAGGTGGATTTAGGGCTTTTTGTTGGGGGAACACATTTTTCGAACATTAAGTTCCCTGTGCAATTGTGAAATTGATGTCTACAAACATTGGCGTTGTAGAGCAGGGGTTGCCTACATAGGCATTAGTGTAGGGATTGTATTTGTCAAAGAAGAATTGGCGGCCATGTTTGTTGAATGATGAAGGAATCATGTTAACGTGAGAGTAGTAGAATTTCAAGTCTTTTAAAAGTGTTGGGAATGAAATGATCCTTCACAAAAAGTGGTGGCGATATGTCCCCAGCTTCCCAAGAATCAATGGAAAACCGACCACCATATGGTCACCAATCTTATCCCTGGCTGCAAGCTAGCTGGCCTGATTCAACTAACTGATTAGATGGGTGAGTTGAGCTCCTGATTGGGTGGAGCTACACCGACCCTTTGCTGTTAAGATGGGCAATCCCAGTAGAGAATATACACACTCTCACAATGTTTCTGAAATCCTAGAGGATTAAGCCATGTTGTATTTAATGACAATTTTTCTCTGGACCTCTGTTAAATAGGGCTGATTTGCAGATGAGACAGGATGTTTTTCTCAATTAATTCTGCCTAATTACCAGCCTAACTCGATATATTCCTCAGGAGAAACTGACTAAATATATGTCTAAGTGTGTTAGCACAAGTGCTCCAAATAACAGGAAATTAATTTTCACTAGCGGCGACTAAACGGTACAATCTTTGTACGTGATCAAGAACAGTTTAAGTCCTTGTATGAGAATCACAAATCAGCACAATTAGGAGCAGATGGTACGAATAAGAGGCTAGAGAGCAACACATGAGAGCAAGAGAGAGAGGGAAAGAGAGAGCACGAGCAAGTGAAAACAAGCAAGCAACAGAGGGCACAGCGCGCATTACGGCGAGCTGGTCTGTATGAATGGTGGGGTGAATGGTGGGGTGAAGTGGTGCTCTCTCCATCTGCAGCTGGTCACGTATAATAAGGCAGCCTGTCGGAGCTCCAGCCTGGCTTTCAGGACGCTAGTAATGGCCCTCAATGGCAGGCACAGGTGGAGAGCCACCCTGAGTGCTTGATAATGGACTAGAAATAGCATTAGCAATATGGCTACATAAAATAAAGCTAAATCATCAGATTGACACTGGCCATTGGCCCACTGACAGCAGTGGTGGCCAAGAGACGGTGGCTAGATCCTGGTGCTCTCTCTGAATGGCAACTCCAATTCAGGCATGTTTCAGACACTTCCTATCATGCAGATGGAGAGCAGCGAAATCAGGAAGTGGAAAGATTGCAGAAGCCAAAAACATCTCTCAGGGAAAGGACGTTCTTCTTGTTGCGCTAAACCTGCAGACACACTCTTAGTCGTCTGTAATAATGATGTAGTTACACATTTACAATGCACACAACAACAAAGGTACTACTGGTGATGTTGCAGTTGGATTGCAGTTCGGCAATGTATGTAATAATGTGTCTAAACTTTAGTTCATTCACTCCTGTCGAATCCATTTTAATGGCAGCGGTAGTTACATTGTTGCTACATATTGTTTACGTATTACTACACAGTATTAGGAAAATTTTTATATTATTATAGCACATTTGCATTGTGAGAGAGCTGATCCATTCCAGTAGCATTACCTAGCAACCAGAAGATGTGGAATGTGAAAGTCAAGTCAAGTCAATATTATTTATACAGCGCTTTTTACAACTGACATCACAAAGCAGCTTTACAGAGTTTACAGAATCTGGTTTCCGAGCCCCCAATGAGCCAAAGGTGACAGAGGCAAAAAAACACACCATAAGTTGTAGGAAGAAACCATGGAAGAAACCAAGGCTCAGAAGGGGAACCCATCCTCCTCTGGTTGACACCAGAGAGTAAGAATAGCTAGAAAAAATAAATAAATGAACAAATAAGACTAAGAACTAAGAGAAGCAATGAGTCCAATTTGAGGAGACATCTGCAGTTCCCTGTGTGCAGGTAGTTCTCTGAGTTGAAATCGGGTAAGTGGTTTGGTCCATATGGGCTCTGCTCTGTAGGAGTGAGGGGAAACATCATGTCACGATTGGTCTGCCTCCCTATTATCCGGACAGCAGAGTGAAATAGGATCACTGGTACCTCATAGTAGCTCAGAGAGAGAGAGAGAGAGAGAGAGAGAGAGAGAGAGCAGGAGCTCCGGCAAAACGCTGTATAACAGCACAGCTAAAGGGGAGAGCCAGGAGATAGCACAGACATGAGGGCCCCAAGGCAGCCAACCACTTGACCATCAACAAACCTGAGTGAACGCATCATGATGGGGGGCATAAGCATCCAAGCTTCCCAGAATACCAGAAAACTCTGTGCCCGAGGACCTTCTGGATCTACCCCGTGTCTAAAACTAACAGAAAGCTTGAATAAACAATTATTTTTTTAGTCTGGACTTAAATATTGAGATTGTATCTGAGTCCCGCACAATATTTGGACGACTATTCCATAACTGTGGGGCTTTATAAGAGAAAACTCACTCAAATTCACTCAAATAATGTGGTGCAAGACCATTCAGTGCTTAATATGTTTAGCAAAATTTCTGTCATGGTAAATAAAATATGAATGCATCAGTAAAACAACCCTAAATCTACACATAAAATAATTTTCTATATAATAATCATATTTGTCATATAATCTGGCTATTACTTTTTTGCAAACAGGTTCTAGTTCCTTTTTAGTTTAACATGATTTTTGAACATGTTTCATGCTGACATTTAGTTTGACATTTTAAACCTCATTTATTATAATCCATACTGAGAACTTTGGTGCTTAAGCCTAGCAAATTGGTTCACTTGGTGGAAATTCTGAAAAAAAAAAACACAAATTACTCACATAAAGACAGTGGCAATCCCTGACTGTTCACCAGTCTCAGTTATTTATGACTCAGTTATGCAGAGAAATAATGAAAATGAATTTGTCTAAGCATTGTCACTATCTTCAAGAGATGGTAAGTTTAGCTACTGTTGGTGATGCAACCACCTGTGTATAGGAGTATAGGAGCACTATCGATGTTGTGCTGTTAAAGGGTTCTGAATGTTGTAGAAGAAGCATAAAGGGCGGCTATAGCAGACAGGAGGTTCCACAGGAAAGCACTGATAAATACCAAGCTCAGTGTGCACTCAACTCATGTAGATTTTATGCAATACATTATAATTTTGTGAATTTATCATATTTGTGACATCAGCTGAGGTAAGGTAGGTTTGAAAATTTTTCTGCTTGTCTTACTAACTTTATATAGATCTTAGTCTTGGTGAACATTTCAAATCAGTGTCATCTGCTGTAGTTTTGTCAGGGAGTTATTAAACTCTCTCCAGACTAACTCTTACAAAGTGGGAACAGATATGTGGACTTGTTAACACCAGTATATAAGTCACAGAGATTCATTTAAAGTCTCATGAGTGTTAGACCTTGTCCACACAGGTATTAAAATCGTAGACAAATGAACACACTCTGAGTATCCAAGGCATTTTTAATGGTGCTTGATTGACCTCAATATGATGCATTTGCATTTGTTTGCTTCTGCTGAATGTGAACCTGCAACCTAGACTGTGTTGTGTGTTAAGCTGTGGGGACAGTAGTGAGTCAGTCCAGACTGTAATGTTGTGTGTTGACCTGTGGAGGCAGTAATGAGTCAGTCCAGACTGTAATG
>JBBIGC010000002.1:2843961-2859976 GCA_037576955.1 Lepidarchus adonis
TTGTCTCCTTTAACATCAATGACAGTTTGAAGTCTTGTGTGGTAGTTGTGGATGAGGCTCTTTAAAGCATTATTACTATTATTACTTCTGTTGCTGCTACTACTTCTACTGCTGCTACTACTGTTTTCTATTACTGCTACTACTACTACAGTACTACTGCTGCTATGACTGCTTCTACTAGTACTACAACAACTACTGCTACTACTGGTTCTATTTTTGCTACTCTTACTTCTACCTCTACTGATACTTCTGCTACTACTTTTTCTATTACTGCTACTACTACTACTACTACTACTACTACTACTATTTCTGCTGTTAGTACGACTGCATACTATTATTACTAGTACTACTTCTGCTGCTTCTTCTACTACTACTGTTGTTACTGTTTCAACTACTGATACTGCTGCTAATACTACTTCTACTGCTGCTAATACCACTACTACTACTGCTACTGTACTACTACTGCTACTGCTGTTTCTATTATGGCTACTACTCCTACTGCTTCTACTACTACCACATGTTTATGACTTATTCATCTAACAGGGCTACACTGTCCTGTAGAGATGCTCAGATGTGTGTCAGATGTTCCACCACTTTCAGCCATTCTCTGGCATTCTGGGTGAGTGTTTCTAAGGGCTGAAGTGAAAATGGGCTCAGTGGTAGTGCAGTATGTCCCAGATACAATGTGCAAAATATACTGCCCACCCATGGTGGACCTGTGTAAGTACATGTTGAGGAAAAAAGCAGAGGCAGGTTTCAGAGCTGCTGCTGCTGCTGCTACTACTACTACTGCTTCTACCATTACTAGTGCTCCTACTGCTTCTACTACTATTACTACGGATACTACTACTACTACTCCTACTGTTTCTACTACTAATACAACTATTTCTGCTACTGCTGCTAATACTACTACTGCTGCTACGGCTACTACTGCTTATATTATTATTACTACTGCTTCTACTACTACTACCCCTACTGTTTCTACTACTAATACTACTACTTCTGCTACTAATACTACTGCTGCTACTACTCTTACTACTACTACTGCTACTACTACTACTACTACTAATAATAATATTACTATTGCTACTACTACTACTAGTATGGCTGCTGCTGCTGCAACTACTACTACTACTGTTTATACCACTACTACTATTGCTACTACTACTACTGTTTCTCATACAACAATTATTATTATATATATATTTTTAAATTATTATTATAACTCTATAACTGTTACTACTGCCATTGTTATTTTTTTTGTTATTGCTTTTGCTTTTATTATTATTAATAAACTTTAACTGCTACAACTGTTATTTTAAAAATACTATTGAACACTACAACTACTACTTCTATTTTTATAGCTGCTTTTATTATTTTTATTATTAATGTTTTTATTATTAATAGACATGGAGTAATCATTGTTAATGGTTGTAGTGTTAATTTTATTTTAATTAAAATTAATTTAAATTATTGCACAACACAATTTTTTATTTATATTATTAAGACACTTCTACTTCAAACACTACAGCACATTTTTTGTGTTGTTGCTTACACAATTAAATGTGGTCATCAGTTTCAGTGTGTGTGTATGTGTGTGTGTGTGTGTGTGTGTGTGTGTGTGTGTGTGTGTGTGTGTGTGTGTGTGTGCGTGTGTGTGTGTTTTCTCATCTAATGTTGGTTAGGATACATGGAACATGAAAAGGCAGGTAGTCTACTGAGCAGTGTAGTGTTTCCAGCAATTATTTTAGTATCAAATGCTTTTTCTAACTCTTCAATCAAGTGCTTCCTCAACTTCAAAAGCTTTTCAGCTTTTTCTGTAGCATCTCTTCATATATAGACCACTGTTGAAACGTATGTATCTCCCACATGCACATGGATGCACATTAGTGTCTGTCCATTTAAACTGAGCTACATGTTTATGACTTATTCATCTAACAGGGCTACAAGGTCACCTGTAGAGATGCTCAGATGCGTGTCAGATGTTCCACCACTTCCAGCCATTCTCTGCCATTCCAGGGTGAGTGTTTCTAAGGGCTGAAGTGAAAATGGGATCAGTGGTAGTGCAGTATGTCCCAGATACAATGTGCAAATTATACTGCCCACCCATGGTGGACCTGTGTAAGTACATGTAGAGGAAAACAGCAGAGACAGGCTTCAGAGCACGGACTTCTGGCTCCTATGCCTGAGCCACATTACACAGAAAAAGAGACTTTACTATACACCAACCAGCCATAACATTATGACCACTGGTCTAATACTGAGTAGGCCCGTTCCATGCAACTGTGTGTTTGGACACCTTTTCTATCAGAGCCAGCATTAAAAAAATTTAGTTTTGGACTGTGCTTCCAGGGCATTCGTTTCAAGAACTGACTGTTCACTTGTCAATAACATAGTCAATGTTATTTCTGTGAGTGGTTATAATGTTTTGGCTGATCAGTGTAGGTCCAGGAAAGAAACCCAAACAGTTCCCTTCCTGAGAAAATGCTCCCTGAGCCAATAAATAAGTGCTGTAGTCATCAGTAAGGAACAGTTTGTGTGGCTTTATTGGTGGCAATGTTTTTCCCTTTCCTGTGAGAGCGTTTATGTTCTCTCAACTTCAGCAAAGAAAGCAGAAAATCCTCTCTTAGAGAAAGAAATTTCATAAGGGAAACAACAAAGCAGCAATAAACGGTAATAATTTAGCCCTTCTGGGGGGCTGGTAGAGAGGAATGAGTAGGCCTAAGTCCTCCCTCTCTCCCATAGGATAAAAAACTATCAATATGGTCAAGTTTTCAGAATCCACATCATTTTATTTGCTGCTGACAAATGTCTAGAAGCTGAATGTACTGAACTTTTGTTGACCTATGAACATCACCACAACCACAGTAAATAGGAATTAATGGAGATGGGGCTGATTTACATCTAGCCCAATTCACAATACTTCACAGACTGTAACATATTATGTTTAAAGAAACTTCCCCAGATTCAATTTTAGCAAATTTTTGTAAACCACACAACATCTAGCTACACCTTTGTACAGTCTATCATCATGCTTTTCTTTTTATTAGCTCCTAACCCCAGCCCCCAAACTGCCTCCTTCCTTTCAACATTTTAAAAAATCAGTTACCTATACCTCCCAAAATGTTATTCTGTGTATTCATATAGCTATTAGTTACTTATTAACTACGGCGTTTGATCTGTAGGATTTGAGTTGAGCTAGAAGCCGGTCATCAAGTGTAATTTTCTTTCATAAAAAAACAACCAGAATGAGGGCAGATGTTTGTAGCTTGTTCAACAGCACTGCGCATTTCTGAGTACACTGCACGAAAACGTTATGAAGTCTGTTAAAACGACTCTCTTCTCAGCTCCTACTTTAACTACAACAAACAACTCTCGCCAACCCCCACGGTGAGGAAGAGTCTTAAGCCCACAGTATTTTTTAGCTGGGCCTAAAAGTATAAATGACCTGTGATAAAATAACAGAATACTCTGACATCATCATAATAATAATAATAATAATAATAATAATAATAATAATAATAATAATAATAATAACAATAATAATAATAATAATAATAATAATAATAATAATAATAACGGTAACTGAGTTGATCCCATAGGTTTAATATATGATTCATGTAACACGTCAGCAGGCTTGCGGAACAGAAAGACGAGGCCCAAGTGCAGGGGCTACGTAAACAGAGGCACATGCTTGCGGCACACCATAATCTGGCTGAAAGAAGTGCTGGTTGAGCCGCAGCACGAACACGACCTCGCACTTATTTTTTCGAGTGGCCTTGTAGCCCCAGAACGCAATTCTTTTTCCACCACTTTTCCACCCGTGTTACCCACCTATTTTCCCACACCAGACACTACATTGTCCACAATGCATTGCTCCCTATAAAAGATGCCAAATCCCACAACAACTTGAAGCTAAACCTAAAAACTGGTTGAGCCATCTATAGTTTCAACAACTGCAATCAAGCATTTGCGAAAACTTATCATGAGTCTACAGTGCTGTGGAGCAATTTTGGCCCAAACTCATCTTTGCAGAATTGTTGTAGTTCACCCACATTGGAGGGTTTTCATGCATGAACTGCTTTTTAAGGTCACACAGCATCTCAATATGATTCAAGTCAGGACTTCGACCACACCACTCCAAATTCTTCATTTTGTTTTCTTCAGCCAATCAGAGGTGAACTTGCTGGTGTGTTTTGGATCATTGTCCTGCTGCAGAACCCAAATTCATTTCAGCTTGAGGTCATAAACATATGGTTGGACATTCTCCTTCTAGAGTTTTTGGTAGACAGCAGAATTCATGGTCCCATTTATCACATTAAGTCTTCCAAGTCCTGAAGCAGTAAAACAGCCCCAGACCATCACACTACCACCACCATGTTTTACTGTTGGTATAATGTTCTTTTCCTGAAATGCAGTTTTATTTCTACACCAGCTGTAAAGGGACACACACCTTCCAAAAAGTTCAACATTTGCCTTGTCACTCCACAAAGTATTTTGCCAAAAGCTAAATAATGTGGCAGTCCAGCATTACCATAAAACATTTAGTAAACTACATTCGACTACCGTATATGACAGTAAATTTGCTCATAAAAAGAGCCAGCGATGTAACCATGAATTGTCGTATGTCGAGTTCGGCTTAACTTCGAGTACCCCCAGTAAATATATACACACTATATTGCCAAAAGTATCCACTCACCCATTGAAATAATTCAATTCAGTTGTTCCAAACACTTCCATGGCCAGAGGTGTATAACTTCAAGCAACTAAGCATGCAGACTGCTTCTACACACATTTGTGAAAGAATGGGTCGCTCACAGGAGCTCAGTGAATTCCAGCATGGCACCATGATAGGATACTATCCACCAGAATTGTTTTTGATTTTTAGACCCTGTCGCCCCAACAAGGCTTCTGATTGGCCAGCAGTGCAATACGGTTTTGGGTTATATCACTACTGCTTTGCTTTGGCGTGCTTTTGATAGCATTTGGCATTTTTTGGCCAATTCTTTTCTTGAACAGAAAATTAACAGATTATCCTTGTCATCAAAATGTGTGGACAGGGTCTCAGATGCATGTTGGAGTCTTGGTTTTAGGTATTGCCTCTTTCTAGGTGACTGGTGCAAAGATAGAAGAAAATTTATGCTGACACAAACATCTTAATTGGATCCTTGAGGCCTGGGATTGGGGGGAGGGTCGGTACTATTCAAGAAAATCTTTATCTCAGCACTGGAGACACTAATGCACACAAACTTAGCTCCTTTTTCATTACACCACACATGAATAAACAGACCTAATTTCTTGAAGCTCTTTCTCCATGTGTGTGCAGACAGCTCAGACAGGGTCATAGTTTCATACACTGGGTCTCTTTGAGAGAAGGAAATCTAGTAGCGCTGAACATGTCCTGCGGCACCGTGTGCCATTCTCTCCTGGCATATAATGTAATATTAGTCAGTGGCTAAGAACGTATGAGTGTTGGTGAGTCACTGAGTTGACTTCAGTTATTCAGTCTGGCAATGGACCCTGGGTTTCCCAAAACAAGCCCTTCTTCATTCGGCTCAGACAAAATAATAACCAGCATTGGCCAAAACATCACAGCCTTTCAGGCAAAACACCACCACAATCGTTTTTCAAAGCAGAATAACTGTTAAAAGTTTTAAATGTAAGCTTGTACGTGCCATCGCTAACTGCTTGTGCTTGTGTGGATGATGTTTCATCAGAAAGTTCATTTGTAGCTACATTTTAACCTGGAATAATTGCCATCTGGATAATTGTTTTGTCATAATAACTTTTCAGCTAATAAGCTGGCTATTGATTCCTTAAATTGACTTCCTGGCATGAATCACTCTGAGGCTTTATTTCAGCCAATGATAGCGTCGATAATTCTGAGAGCGACGCATTAATGGACTGCATTGATTGAAGATATGATGCTAGACTCAGGCTTTTGTGCACAGGCACCGTTTGATTGAGGTTGAGAAGTAGGCTTGGCCAAAGTGTCCACATTTGGGATATAAGTGTGGAAACTGCTTTCAGACCATCGAGAAAGAAAAATAATATATTTTTTTACACACTAAATGTTGTGTATAAGGTCACAGCCTTTCATGGCTTCTTTAATGAGCGGCCTGGTTTTGGCCCGGGATTTTCTGGCTGTTTTAAATGCACATATTTTTATGCAAATGTGAAAATACAGCTCATTCATAAACAAATTTGTTCTTTTTTGGTGCATTTCCTCATTCCATAAAAAACTGAGCAATGCCCTAAAGGTAGACAGTAATCTCGTTACTTTATGGCATGATGCTTGTGGAAATATACTTTTACTTCCACTCGAGTCCTAATTTCACACAAGTAACAATGCTTTTGCTTGAGTTTGGGATCGGGCTACTTTACACTGCTGGAGAAATTAATGTGGTCCTCTTGCCGACTCCTTTATTTTTAGCACGACAATAATTGGCCGTCACTAAAACCGGCCACAATTCTACCTCAGCAGTTCCTCTGTTCATTTACACAACTTAAAATAGAAATGTGAAACAGCAGCCATTAAAGGACCAGCTGTTTTATGAAACCTTCTTTTCCCAGCAGGAGGAGAATTACAGTGATATATACACACAGATCAGCCATAACATTAACACTACTTCAATGCAATTGCACTGTTCAGCAGGTGAGATATATTAGGCAGCATGTGAATGGTCAGGACCTGAAATTAATGTGCTGCAGGCAGGAAGAATGTGCTAGCATAAAGATCTGGGTCAGAGCATCTCCAAAGCAGTCATCAGTACATACTAAAATGGTTCAAGGAAGGATGGCAGGGTCATGGATACCCAGGGCTCATTGATGCATGTGGGGAGTAACGGCAGCAACCTGTCTGGTCCCAAAGACGTGCCCCTGTTGTACTTGGCTCTAATAGAAAGGGGTCAGACACACAGTCAGAGCAGCATGGGGTGGATTTACTCTCTATTAGGGATGTGGTCTTAATGTTATGGCTGGTTTGAAAGGGGTTATGGGCAGGCAGGGCAATTAAAGTGTAAAACATCAACACTCAATAAAAAGTGGTGTCCACAGTGTCCCCAACGTAGTTGGTGGTGCCTATATTTTTAAAGATGCAATGTGGAAAATGTGGTAATCTGAAAATACAAAACATAAAAAAACAACCATCCCTGACTAACAGATTCCACAAAATTGATGTTTTAATTAAAACTTCTAAGAACTGTTATATAAGGTGTAAGGCAGTGTATTAATAACCATTGTAATCCTGGGAAAATGAATTTCACATCAAACCCCTCCATCCATCCATCGTCCAAACTGCTTTGTTCAAATCAGGTCTCGGGGAAGCTGGAGCCAATCCCAGCTGACTATGGGCCAAGGCAGGGTTCAACCTGGACAGGAGGTAAACACACTCACACCTGTAAGTAATGTAGAGTAGCCAGTCAATCTAAGCCTTTGGATAGTGGGAGGAAACTGGAGAACCCGGAGGAAACCCACAGGGAGAGCTTGTACACTTCACACAGACAGGCACCTGTGGGCGAACCCTGGAGGAGACAGCACTGAACACTACACCTTCACATCAAACCACTCTAAAAATATAAATGAACATGACAATTTCCCATTTGACTAGACCTTCAGACATGGAACACCAAACACACCTGATCTTCTCAACAAAGAGTCAGCACTTTCGTCTTTACTAACAATCAGCGACTTTTAACCTTTCAATTTTCCACACTTTAATTAGCTCAAAGAAATGTGCTGCTTGCTGGTTGGAGGGGAAAAAAACTAGGCCTTGCATTGGGAATAACATCTGGGACCTGACTTTCACTCTCTGCCACAAATCATTCAGTTGCCTGAGTTTTATTTTTGCCTGACTTTGCTCTTTTGCTGAAGTGGAGCAGAGCAGCCATTGGCGTGAAGTGCAGACAGAGTGTGTTCTGTCCTTGTGATATTTTCGACACATTTTTCTTTCCCTTTTTTTCATATTTGCTGCGTTTCTTTTGTGCTCTTTTATTTTTATCATCCGTCAATGTGAGGGGAGATACAGCCATGTGATGTCCTGGCATACTGGCTTTCTGGCTTTTCTGAATGTGCTCTGTCCTTGCACATGCACACACACTCACAATCAAAATCCCAGGTGGGTCCTGGGGCGAGGACTTGGGGAGGTCATTAGAGGCTTGGTAGCATGTGCTCCAGCATGAAAAAGCTGTGACTTTAAAAGTGTCACCACGCAACTAATCAGCGATTCCCCTTCGGCATTTACAAACTACAGGTGAAACCCAACAGATCCTCAGCCATCGCTGTGAAGATCTTTCTATGGCTGGACCCAATACAGAGTCAAAAAAGATTCAAAGAATCCATTCAATAAGAGAGAACGGGGCACAACATAGCCCAGACACGTCAACAGGCCAAATTCATCACTGATGATGTTTTCCTGCCAATTTCAAATCTGTGTTTAGTTTTTCTCTAGCATGCAGTTTTTTTATGAAGTATTGCCCAAACACAGCTGAAGATCAGACTGTAAGTGTTTCTGAAGAAACAACGTTAGTGGCCTGGACGTTCTGTAGATGCAGCCATTGTGAGAATCTTTGACGTCGCAATGCAGAGATTGAACAGTTAGTGCTGATACATTGTGCATGTGAGTACAGTGTAAACTCACATTACTCCTCACACATGAAGCTGATGCGAAAAATCTGAACACAGATTTGAAATGAGCACAAAAACCTGATTTAGACACTGTGGTCTCTGACCTCTGACCAAAGACAGGGAACCAGGATGTAGCCTTTGTTAACTGTTTCAAACTCAAGAGCAAGTTATAATGAGAGGGTATACAATATAACATGACAGTTCTGTGAAAATTACGTTTATGTGATAAATTTGAAACTAGGTATTCTGGTAGACGATACAGAAGCCTGCAGACCAGGACGTCCCGACACAGGAGCAGTTTCTTTCCCCTCACCATCTCCCACCTAAACTGTTGAACTGTCACTCCACCTACAGCATTGAATCTGCACTTTATGTTCACTCACGTTCACTCTCTGT
This sequence comes from Lepidarchus adonis, assembly GCA_037576955.1. Lineage (NCBI taxonomy): Eukaryota > Metazoa > Chordata > Actinopteri > Characiformes > Lepidarchidae > Lepidarchus > Lepidarchus adonis. The sequence continues at coordinate 2,852,983 of JBBIGC010000002.1, forward strand.
ATATAAGATTTAGATTATATTAGTTTAGATCATATTTGTATTTATTTTATTATATTGTATTGACCAGTGTCCATTTATACACATGTATATATATATACGTATAAATAATCATACACATATTTATAATTATAAATAGTATATTTGTTAACATTTATCTCATATCTATAAATATAAACCAATATCACATATTCATATTGTAGATTGTATATTATTGAATTATTTTTGTCCAGTTTTTATATTGTTGTGCTTGAGAGACACCATCGGCCGGAATCAAATTCCTTGGCCAATAAATGCGATTCTGATTCTGTTTCTGATTCTGATATCTTACAATCAAGTCATTATATATGGTCAATGTCCAGTGCCGTTTGGAGTTTTTCCTGCTCCAGTTCACCTGATTCAACTCAATTGTCATGTGTAGTGAGTGTGTTTTAGGAAGGAACCTACTAAACTGTGCTGGTCACCTCCCTTCCAGGACGTGATATGTGTACACCCTTTGTTTCAGTTTTCATGTCCTAATTGACCTTTGAATTCTGCTCTCTATCAGAAACTCCTGCAAGAGAATGCTGTTCATTATCTGAAGGTCAAGCACAAGTGGGTCCAGGATCTCCAGGATCAAGAGATGAGGAAACCTGGAGGTAATCTATGGGTTGAACCAGCATTAATCATTGATCAATTCAACTACATTTGTACAAAAGTTGCTGCGAAGATATGACTTGCTAGTGGTCTTTTGTTAGATCCTGGCCTGTTATAGATGTGTTGTGACTGACGAGGGCATGTTTTCAGAGTGTGTCTGGTAGGAGAAGAGGTTACAGACAGTTCAGTGGAGCAGCAGGGGATGAAGGAGGTCTTATTTGCCGTCTGCATCTCTTGCTTCCCTTATCCGTCTATCCTTTGTTTGCTGGATGGCCGGCAGCGATTTGCAACTAGGTAAGTTCTCTGTTGACTGACAAATTCGTTGTGACTGACTGCTGCTCTGCTTTGGGGGGGTTAGTTGGAGAAGGATGTGTTCTCCTCCACCGTGTTGCCCCCTTGGTACCACAAGACATTTTCTCGCAATTGGCAGACCTGGTTCTACTTATGTTTTTTGTAATGGAAGTTGAAGCATTTGTTGTTGACGTGGGTTTCACATTGACGGGATGGACGCTTGTTAAAGCAGAGAGGTACTGTCCAGTTGTCCGGGATGAGGGGTAAATTGGACTGGCTATTAGCTCAATGTTTGCAATGACAGATCATCCAAAAACAACAACAGAGTTTGCCCCATTTTTGCCCTTCGTCCCTGGGTATTACCGACACTTCCCTGGATTTGGTGGGGTGGAATTTTTTGGGCAGAATGGAGAGGAGGGAGGTGTTGGTGGATCCTAGCGAAAGGTGTTAGTGACAGGCATTAGTGGCAGGCTAGGTCGGGCCACAACAAGACATTCTCTGATTGCTGAAGGGTGTCTCACAGCTCGAGTTCAGCCAGGCCAGGCCACGGAAGGGTGAGCAAAACAGGACAAGACAGGAAAAACGACAAAAGACATCAGCAGCACCTCGCCCTCTCTGTGTTCCACTGTCTCTCACTTGATCGTAGAGTGAGCCCTCCCTCCCTTCCTTCCCTTTAAACCCCCACTCGCATTGCATACTGCACTCATCGGCTTTCCCTCATAGCCAAGTACAAGATTCAAGTTTCCAAGGCCAAACCCAAGAGCTTGAGCATTTTGCCAATTATCTAGGAGCAAATCTTGTCCCAGTTCTCCATCTCCATCCCTGACTCACCTCAGGAAAGGCATGGCATGATTGCTCACCATGCTGTTACGCCAATAGGGAGAGTGCTCCTGACCAGGAAATGGCGAGAGTGTCTAAATTGAAGCGCCGACTGAAGCTGATGCTTATCACGCCATCTGAACAAACCAGGAGTATGGGATTGAGACGGCAGAGATGGGAGGAGAGAAGACAGTGGGCAAGAAGGGCAATGAAAGATATGTGCTGTGTGAGAGGTAAAAGGTAAAGCTGGAGAGATGAAAGACGATTTCCGCAAATGGCAAGAAAGGGCTGAAGGTGCTGAATTAGAGGAATGGAAAAGAAAAAGAAAGCCACAAAATACCCAAATTGTGACAACGCATTAAAAAGTTCTTTCTTCGCCTTCGTCCAGCGGGAGGCTATACCAATTTCCTTCAAAGTGAACATTAGACTGAAATGTCACGACGTGTCATTGACTGTCCCGTCCATTTCCTTCACCAAAAAAGTTGCTTTTACCGAAATAGAAGAAGAGAAAGAAACAGAGAATGGAAAGGAACAGAAAGTGGTAGTAGGTTTGTGTAGGAGACTGGTCGAATGTGCTGCTTGTTACAACTGCAATATGGGGAATAAAGTGAAAAACCAAAATTAAGCTTGACTGTGAGAGAAATATAATTACTTTTACTGTTCCTGTGACACACCTTCCCTCAAATTTACCTATTAAGAAACACAGATGGTGTCTTCCTTTGTCACACACCCTCCTGTGAGATGGTACATGACCGTAACAGCAGATTTCAAACATTCACATCGGTCTCACTTTCCCCTCCCTACAGCTTTCTATTTTCTCTAGAAGGTGGGAGGGAAAAATGCCATGGCATTTGGCAAGGTGGCCTGCAAAGATAAGGCACTGTCGACTCAGCACCTAGGCGGAAAGGAAAAGAAAAAGGCTTGTGATCAATACATCATCAATCAGTGTGTTTAATGTGAGCCGTGCCAGATGTGGGCCAGCATGAGAATGGAGGGATTACCCTGGAAAGGGGACGAGAGACAAGCAACTTAGAGGATTAGCATGCTAAAGCCAAATGTTGGACAAAGGAGAACAATGTGGCAAGAAAAAAACAGACATAGAAAGCTGTTGTAGTACTTTTAAGTATGTGTTGGGGACGTGGGACGGGAAAATGTTACCCTGAATCAAGAGGTTAGGACCTTGTCCTTGGGATCAGAAGGTTGCAGGTTCAAGTCCTAGCCTGGCACCACTAAGGAACACTTGAGCAAGGTACTGTCCCACCCCTGGTGCTGTTGATAGCTGCCCAGACATTTACAAGCGCATGTGCAATGGGTCATATTTTGTTGTTGTGTACTTTGTGTGAAAATTAGTACACAATACAAGTCTGACTCCATTATCACATGGTAATGGACATTACAACATTATTCTCAAAGAAAAATAAAAAACGAAAAGTCATATTATAAATCTTTCTCTCAGAACAAGCCTCCACTTCCGGACAAGACTGACTAGTCATTGCTTCTGATGTGCCACCCAATGACTCCGTGTCACTTCACCAGTTGTTCTTCTATGGCAACCCCACAAGTCCTGCTTGTTTAACAACAGTTCATGAAAATTTGGGAACTGAGGAGACCAGTTGCTGGACATAAGGTCTGAGTCTTCTTTTTCAATTTTTTTCTTTCATGGTGCTTCAAATGTATTCAGTTGTTGAAGTGTCGGCATGTTCGGCACCTAGACTCTTCTACTATTAAGCCTGTGGAATATATGCAGTATGGGGTTTAGCATCGTCTTGCTAAATATACAAGGCCTTTCCTAAAAATATGTTCTGATTAGCCATCATAGCTTGTTCCTCAGGTCCTTACACTCCTGCTTTCAACCCATCAACTTCAGGAACTGACTGTTCACTTGCTGCCTAACATATCCCACCCTACAGGTGCCATTGTAATGCATCCATTGACCTTGGCATAGTTATAGATTAGATCATTGATTTCTCAGACATAGTTTAGTTGCAATATTTATTTACTTACAATTTATTTGGATTTAATTACTTTATCTGCGGGGCTTGGTCTGGTTGGAGTGAGTGTATTCTTGTATTCAGGTCACCTGAGCTGCGAGCAGCGTGGCTCTAGAAGCGGAGTATCTGATGATGAAAACACTGCCCCACAGAAGTGTTCTGCTTTGCAAACCATGTCGTGCTGCTTCTGATAGAGTTAAAAGTCATGCCATTTGGAGTTAAACACGTACAGAATCTAAATGAGGAACCAGCAGTACAATTCAAATGCTTAAAAGGAAGCTAATAACCTATCAAACACTTGCTTCAGCAGGAGAGCATCCGCACCCGTCAACAAATTACTGAGGGTATTGGTGCTACCCTAGGCCCCCCACCCGTCAGATAAGCCAGTGCTTCCTAAAATATTTCAAACAGTTTTACATAAAGACTAACAAAGCCAACACAGCGGCAGGAATGTGATCAAAGGGTTGTGGGTTCAAGTCCCAGCCCAGGCATCAATGAGGTACTGTCCCACCCCACTGCCCCTGGGTTGTTGTTAAGAGCTGCCCACATGTGTGTGGGCGAACTGCTGAGGTTCCTTGTGGTGTAGTTTGTGTAATAGTGGTATGTTCGCAATGACTTTTTCACATTCAGACTTCTCAGAACTGCTCTGTATTACGTTTTGTGGATTAAATGGCATTTTGTAGTGAAATGGCATTTAGTCACTATGCTGCCCACTGCTGGAACCAGCTACCAAAGGAAATAAGATTTGCCCCAAACATTGCCCGCTTTAAAAAGAAATTAAAAACTGCATTATCCTATACAGCCTTCAGCTAAACCGTTCATAACTATTATTGTCACATTCTTTCTTTTTAACATTGTTTTATCAGTATCTTTAAAGTCTTGTTTTTCATATATATTAATTCTATTTTATTCTCTAATCTTTTTTTATGCTTGTTTTAATTTCCATTGTTATATTCTTTTTTATCTAAGGCTTTTCTTTTTTATGCTTATTTCTTTTATTATTTTATCCTTTTATATTTTCCATTTAACCCCGTAAAGCACATTGAATGACCATGTGTATGATTATGTGCTTTATAAATTGCCTAAATAGAAATGTAACTGCATAAAATATAGCATGCAGCTACCAGCCATAACATTAACACCACCTCCCTAATATTGTGGCGGTCCCCCTCATGCTGCTGAAACAGTGGTGTTCTGACCCCTATCATAACAGGATTTCCTCTTTTGATTAGACCAACCTTCATGCCTCACATGCATCAGTGAGTCTTGGGTGCCCATGACCCTGTGACCACTCCACCAGTTCCTCAGTCACTAATGAATATCTCGAACACTCCACAGGCCCTGCTGTTCTGGAGATGCTCTAACCATCACAGAAAGAGCTCAGATCCTTACACTTCTGCTTCCAGCATATCATAATCAAGAACTGACTGTTCACTTGCTATATACCCCCACCACCATACAGGAGAAATACATTTTACTAGTGAATTTATTGGTGTAAGTAACAAAATATTTTAGAATATATTATTATTAGTTATTAGAATCGATAGCTTGTCCTACTTAAGATTTTAGTGGTGGTATTACCGTCATATTCCTTTAGCTCCTATCTCTCAAAACTAAGTCTATCAAGCGACTGAAGACATCTACTTGAAACAAATGCAAAACTTTGCTTGTGTCAAAACCATTTCCTCATTATCCTTTGAAAGGGTTGAAGGATTTTTAGGATAAAGGTGTACAATAGAGTTAGAGGTCTAACCATCGAGGCATGGACTCTACAAAACCTCTGAAGGTCTGCTTTTGTATCTGGCACCCGTACGTTGTGAGGTGGGACCTCCATGAACCAAACTACATTGTTTAGGAGGTCCCATATATGCTGGGTCAGACTGAGATCTAGGGAATGTAGAGAACAAGTCCACACATTGAACTCTTCGTCATGTTCCTCAAACCGTTTCTAAACAATGTTCACAGTGTCAGGGAAAATTATCCTGCAGAAAGGAAAACTGCATGGGATGCAATTGGTCCACGACAATGTTTACGCAGGTGGTACCAAGTAACATTCCCAATGGACTGGAGTGGAGAATGAGTGGTATGTTTTAAAAAAGTAGCTGTTCTTCATCAAACTATTTCAAGAACAGCTAGAGAAATGTGATTTTCCTTAATAGTGGGACCTTTTAAGGTCAATCGAAGCATATTTGGTAGGAGGTCAGGTCTCCAACAGCAACCGTAGAGTCACCATTGAGTTTCCACTCATATTGTAGGTAGGACATGAAGCTGGAATGTATGAACAGACACCCATGTCACATCTTGTTTTGCCACACAAGCCATTAATCCTTTCAGAAGTAAATTAATGAACTCAATAAAGATTTCCCGCTTAATCCTGCTTTCTCTCGTCTCTCGGTACTAAATGCAAAGAGATAAGCGAAGCAGAAGTACAGAGTGAAACGCGATGGGAAAAAGAGCCAAAAAGATGCCACGAAATGGCGGGAGAGGGTGGAGGAGGGAACAAAAAAACATACAGACATGGAAAAAAAGTGAAACGGTTTACGCTGCCTGCCATTTCGTCTCCCTAACAGTCTGAGAGCCATTTGTCAAAGCCAGTAGGAGGAATAATACAGCATTCTGCAGTGCTGCCTGCCACTGGCACACAGTAACAGATGATTTATTGGGCTCCAGCTACAGCTGGCACCACCGCCCACCCACATCCAGCAGGGGCAGATGCGCTGGCCTGATGGGAAGACTCTAAATGGACTTTTCTGGGGAGTATTCCCCCGGATGCACACTTCAACCCGCTGCTGCAAAACAATGTGCTCACCAAGAAAATAAAGTGTGAAAAGGCTTGTCCCAACCTGATGCAGACGGGGACTATACAGCTATACAGAGCCTGATGTAATTCTTTACACATTTTTACTCTGTACAAACTCCAGTTTCACCCTGTGAGCCAGAAGTTTACTTTATTATTTTTAAAAGCCTGAATCGAAGAAAATTTTATGATTGGTTGTCGTGGTTCATCACAAATTTGCCTAGCTTTTGCTAATAAGAGACACAAAAATAAAGATAAAGGAACATTTGAAAATGGTCATAGTTTTATATTACCGTATATCTTCTAATAGTAGTCGGGGCTACTATTTAAACAATTATTCTGACGACCAGGCGTTTAATAGAGACAGGCGTTTGTTGGAGACAGGATATTATTCTCCTCACAGACGGAACGGTGGTGGTATTTAAAATAGCCACGCCCACAAATCGACCACAACACCAGATTA
>JBBIGC010000002.1:2955178-2969062 GCA_037576955.1 Lepidarchus adonis
TACTTCCTGCTCTACAGTACTGTACTAATACTGCATCAGAGGGTGGAGGAACAATGTGTTCCAGCTCCACCTTTGTTTGAAGGTCAGTTGGGACGTCCGTGGGAATCATCAAGACTTAATTTACTTCTTTTGCTGAAGGAATCGTATTTATTTAGAAAGGATTTATTTTTGTAACCACTGACCATTAGTGTTTTTTCACTGTAAGCAAACTGATTAAATTACCAATAAAAACTGAAAAAATGGAAAGATTTAACAGGTTGTGTACAAGCATGTACACACATACATGGATATAATGAGATGAAACGAGAGTCTCTGGTCTGAATAAAAGTGCTCGGGTTGTAAAAGGGAAGCTGTTTATATAAGAAGTACTTACAAATGGCATGGACTGTTTGGGATTGTCTAAGCAGGTATAAACAGTGGTCAGCCTCTGCGGAAAGTCTGGTGTCTGTGTTTGACAGATCTGGCCTTCACATCTACCTCAGCTTCCTTGTTCAAGCTGACAAGTCAATACAGCTGTCAAATGTAATGTAATGCAACTACAATGAAAAAGAAAACAAAAAAAAACATTCAGTTCATATATATTAATTCATTTTTCAAGCAGTGTATCCCAGTCTGGGACAGGGTGGGTACTGGAGCTAGCAGGACAGCTACTAATAAATCTGATGAGTCTGTACACATGGCAGTGCATTTAATAGATAGCTATTAAGACTTACACTTACATTTGGAAATTTGTGACAGATATATTACAGTACGGTTTTAAAGACACTTTGCATCACATTATTCTTTGATATGATACAGAATTCAGAGCTTAATTAGTGATTGCGAGCTGCCTTTTCCATGACTCAGCAAAACAACCTCAAACCATAACATTTCCACCACCATGCTTCACAGATTATTTTAGTTTTTAGTTTACACCACACATGTGGCCAAACAGAAACATTAGTTTTATGTGACATTATTTAAAGTATAATCCTCTTTATCTGTATGCACTTAATCAATGTGCAAATGTTTCTTTTCTTAAATATCTCAACAAAGGTTGTTTTTCAGAGGAATGGTCATACTTTACGTAGAACCGGAACAGCTTATATGCAATTACACAGAATTAGGCCAAGGTATTATATTTTTAACTCTTATGAACATGTCTATAAAGTGTTCTGAATATCAGTTTAAATAGTTTGAAAGAAATCATGTAGATAAATAAATATATAATTATAAATCAGTAAATTTCAGACAAATGTTTTTATTTTGTATTTGTATTTATTTTATTTCAAAAAATATATACTCAGGTGATCATATAATACTTCCCAAATTCACATCTCATGTTCAACACTTAAAATAAAACAACTCAGAGACCAAGGCAAGCAGGGAAAAATTAAGGGAACAAAATGACAGAAATTGGCAAATTATTTGCAGATTTTTCCAATTTTGTCAGACATTAGCTCATGGGGTTTAAAGCCAAGAAACAAAGGGAAAATGCGTTTTAACCTAACTTTTTACATATAGGGAGAGGGAGAGAGAGATAAAGAGGCAGATAAAGAGGCAGATGAGTGAACATGGGGACCTGCTGAGGAAGCATGTTAAGGGCTGAGTGAAGAGTGTGCAAATGAGCAGTGAGAGACTTAGAGAGAGGAGCTCATGATAAATTCATGGCAGCTAGCTGAAGCTCGTCTTCATTTGATTTAGAACCCCGTTTGAACATTAAAGCCTTGTGTGGAAAGCATAGCGAGCCGTTTAGTATGCGAGAGCAAAAGTAATACAGGGAATTCGCTGCAATGGAAGAAATGTGGTCTTTGCTAGAACTAGACAAGAATTAGACAAACATCTGTACGTAGTAAAAAGCAGATTAGAGTAGAATTGCTGGTGCTGAGATACATTTCTGCTGCTTTCTCGACAGGACGGCGAAGCTCAGAAGAATGGAATGATGGGATACATGTATAAGGGTGGCCATGTCGATGTGTTGGTTTTGGATGTCATGTTATTTGTCTGGATTGTGGATTTTGCTACCTAACCCTCTCTTAATTCAATGAACATTAGGTTAATTACTCAAAAACTCAATTAGTGTATTCTATGAAAAGGTAATGGCATTAGTTTTGATTAGTGATCTCAATACTTTATGTTACTCTCTAAAAACAAACCAACTCTCTACAAACTGGAAAGTATGTAGGGAAAGCCAATAGTTTATATAGATAGTTTATAGTTTATAGACTATAGCGGGGGTGTACTGATACTACTTTACCAGCACAATTCCACACCTCAGTCAATGCTACAACTTGGCTGGGTTCAGACATAGAAATCTGGAGTAATATCTGCAAGTAATGGCAGTTGGGTTCAACAGTGATCCTTACAACCTACCAAACAGCCAGTGGTCCATGAAAATTGACATAGCCAGGAATCAATCCTCCTCAAATTTATACGTAGCTGATTATTGCCATGGGGAATTGCAGAATACAAATTTTGAATTGCTACAAAAAATAAATGTCAGGTTTCCTGACCATATTAATGCCCATGACCCACTGGTTTTCTGGTAAGTTGTTACGATCACTGTTGAGCCCAACAGCCTTTAACTTTCACAGTTACAGCCTACTAAAGGCAGCTGCTACATCAGTCTGTTTGCTTCTCTTATCTTTATTCTATAGCAATCTGTAAAAAAAATAGCTTCCAATTGTACAATCACATAGCAGCTGTTTTCTAGTTTGTCGCAGCTAAATGCTAATGCTACAACTCACTGTAATGTCACATTCATATTGTCTATATTCTAACCCTTCAGTGGTGTTTTAACAGTTAAACCTGTAGCATTTTTTTTTTTATTGTTGCAGCATTTCAGCCTATAACTCTAGAACCGCAGAATCCTGTCGAGTGTGTGATAGCTCTGATTTATTGTACAGAGCTGCACAATAACAGCGAGTCTGAATTCTAAATTGCATGTTTTGTGCTTCAGAGTGAAGTGCACTACGTTGGCTGTGTGCACATGTTCTGTGATTTATTAATTAATGAATTTTCAAATGTAAAACAGTGAAAATATAAAAGGCTGTAAAGATTTTGACTTATCTACTGGAACACCCAACTCACATTGACATATTGTTGCATGGAGAGTCAGAAGGTGTTAAAAAGTTCAACGTTCCAGATCACACACATACAGTACGAGGAAGGGGATATGTCGTTGGAAAATGGCACTGTGGGATGCGAAATGCAGAAGGGATACACTTTTACTGATGTCATTATTCCAACCGTATCTTTCAACAACGGATGCAAATTTGGTTTAACAAATGGAGGGAACCTACACTGAGATTTTCTGGCAGAACAAAAACCTACCCAGTCGCATTAGTCTCATCTGCAGTCATGGCAGTGGATGGCAGACCTTATTCAGTGATAACGCCAGCTCCATGAAGTCCAGCTAGAATCCACGTCCAAGCTCTGGTTGGCACTGTCCTGCTCTATTCATTGGTGGGCCCACCATGGTCCTGCTAGGCTCAGGTTCAGAGACAACAGGCTTCAGTTCCTAGATGGTTTGATGGGCTGAATTTGAATGCAGAATGGAGTGAGATGGCGTTTTTGTGGACAGAGATAGACGCTAACGCAGGTGTTTTGTTTACAACACAAATCCAAGGTCTATACCAGGAGGTGAGGTGCTTCGTAATTTATGTGAGTAATAATGATGATATTACACTTGGCCTCGCGCCTGACCTAGCCGGAGGGGGGAGTTGTGAAATTGAATTTCTCACATTTTCTACAGCCCTAGGTTCTTGAAAGCATGTCGTTGAAAGAGATGCATTGATTTTCTCCTGCCCAGCACTTCTTTTACCTTTCTAGTGAGCCAGTGTTGAAAGCATGTTCGAGCTGGAACCAAAGTCTTTTATGTTCCTTTCTGCTATGGACAGAGGCTGGAAAATCGTCATTTCAAACAGCTTCCCATCTACAAAACTGCCACCTGACCGTCGGCCTTTCTGAAGAACATTATGTCGTCCATTGAAGCTGAAAGGCAGGGGCGTGAATAGTGGACATAACCATGGCGTCTTGCTTGGTTTAAATAAAATGAACAAGCTTCTATATTGGACACCGTACGTTAGGTCAGCTCTGCTAAAAGAAATATGAAGGGTTCAGCAATGTTGCTTTCAGTACTGTCATGGATCCTTGGGTTGTCAAAGGCTTTTTTTAAGTTTAATATGATTTTGTTAAAGAAATGAAAAGATTGCATGTGGCGCAACATATCATGCAAATTAAGGCAGCTCACATGATAACTGTATTAGTCACAGTGTTCAGATCACCATTGTGACATATACAGTAAGAATAATTGACTTTTGGCAGCATTGTGGATCAGTTTTGGTCCAATCCTTTTGATAAACCATCAGTTCCCCATGATTATGACAATCCTTCTTATTGAAATTGCAACGTTTAAAATCCCCCACAGACTTAGAGACTACCTGGACCATTTACATTGGCGAAAGAATATGTACAGTAAACCTTTTGGAATTTCAAGTTTTCTGCATTAATTTATCATAAAATGTAAACTGATCTTCATCCAAGTCAAGGGTATTGAGAAACATAATGTGCCCAAAATAAAAACACAAAAATATCTGATATTTATTATTTATTATTGAGAACAACCATAAATAACTCCAAATGCTAGTGGGAAAAGTATGTGAACCCTTGAGTTAATGACCTCAAAGAAGGTAACTAGAGTCAGAGGTCAGCATAAGTAAAAAGGGCACTGCATATCATCGTGTACCATCATCCCAACCATAAAGTATGATGTCACGGGTTTGTTAACGAGTTATTAATTCACATGCATTTCCACTAGCAATATAAGTAGTTCATGGTTGTTCTTAATAAAGATAAAAATATCTGAATTGTTTGTGTCATTATTTTAGGCACATTATACCAGGTAACACTCGAATTTTATAACCAATGAATGTAGAAAACCATGAAATTCCAAAAGGTTTGTCTTTTTTTTTGCAACTGTATAAATACCTCCTTGGAAACCAGTTATTTTGGCTCTGTTTGGACTCATTCCATCTTCTTATATCTTATATATATATATATCTTTACAACACTGAAGAAATGACACTTTGATACAATGTAAAGTAGTCAGTGTACAGCTTGTATAACAGAGTAAATTTGCTGCCTAGGCCATCTTTATGTAGAGCAACAATTATTTTTCAGTTCTTTGTCATGTTAAACTTCCAGTGACCACTATGAGAGAGTGTGAGAGCGATAAGACCAAATGTAACACACCTGCTCCCCATTCACACCTGAGACTTTGTAACACTAATGAGTCACATGACCCCGGGGAGGGAAAATGGCTTATTGGGCACAATTTGGACATTTTCCCTTAGGGGTGCACTCACTTTTGTTGGCAGTGGTCTAGACTTTAATTGCTGTGTGTTGAGTTATTTTGAGGGAGCAGCAAATTTACACTGTTATACAATCTGTACACTGACATTACATTGTATCAAAGTGTCATATCTTCAGTTTTGTCCCATGAATAAAATATTCACAAAAATGTGAAGGGTGTAATCACTTTTGTGAGATACTGTATCTTCAACTGGACAAACTGAATTATTGCCAAGGAATTCTGTTATGGCATCTTTCCAGCCAGAATGTCCTTTCAACCACATTTTTGGTGCTTTGTTCTTATCTGTCTTAAGATTTACTACAACAGACCATCCCCATGTGCTCCGTAGACAGGCCAAAGTACAGGCTTTAACTGATGGACTAACTCCACCATCATCAAACTTGAGAAAACTCTTGAGAGTGATGGGGCAACAGCACCAGTGTCACAGTTCACCCCAATGTCCATGAAATCCTGACCTCCATCTATCAGGAATTTTACTTGTGACTTGTGAAATAGAGGAAACACTACTAACCCTTCACTCTTCCATTCTTGATGGTATTGTGTGATAAAGAGGAGTCCAAGCTAGTTGGTAGAATTGAAGATGATTATATTGAAGATGAAAATCCAAATACTCTCACTGTGATCTAGTTGGACTCTAAAGCAAATCAATCAGACCTGTCATTTAAAAAGATTCAAGTGTTATCGTGCAAATCTAACACTCAACCGGCTCAGTTGGTGGGAATCTTGCATCCCCATGCATCCCATACATATGACATCATTTATAAACATATGGTACAATATGCAAATTGGACGTAATGATGCCAAACAAAGAAAGCGTACATGCAGTGTGGGCGGAAGTGGTTGGGGTGGAGGGGCGCTTGGTTCCTCGCTACGGGGGAGGAGGAAGATAGATGACTTCATGAGGGATTTAGGGGAATATTATTGTACCCAGATAAGGCCCATTGTGAATAGATGCATAGCAATGATAGGAAAATGAACCTCTTTGTGGAATGAGCTCTACCAAGAGATCATCACCCGTGACAAGCGATGATTAATGTGCATCTGATGAAGCAAAGTAAGGAGAGAGTGGAGGGGAAGAGAAAACGAGAGAAAGAGGAGATGGGAACTAGGTAGAGCAAAAGATGGAAGAGCAGTCAAAAGCAAAGAACTCCAAAAGAGAAGCACTGGCTTCATAAACGTAAGGAAGTGCGACACCTACAAACGTGGGGTCAGTTGAAATAGTTGATTGGCTCTTGATTAATAGTGATAAAGGACATGAATATCACATGTTCACCCTGGAGAACATGTGTAGATAGACTTATGAAGCCTCTGGACCACACAAAACGAATGGTCTGCAATGGCAGCTCCATAAAATGTTGCGCAGTTATGATGATGAATGGACGGGTTTCGTAGTGTTATTGTATTCCTCCCTCTCTGGCTTTTGTTTATCGACACAGCTGGCCCAACTGCCATCATTCATCCCTCTATTTTCTCCCTCTCTCCATCAGAGCAGTCAATAGCCGCTCATCCAATTAACTGACAATTACTGGGGTGTAGTTTATCGGTGCGGGAGCAAGCGTATGCATGTGTGCAAGGACAGTAGACATGGCGAGAGGTCATATATGTGTAATGAAGATGAACAATAGTAATCAATGCCTTTATTCAAGGTGAGAGGGATGGAACACATTTGCAGATGTTCTGCTTAAAGCACTTTTAGTTCATTTAGTAGAGTGTTGACCACCCATCCAATCCAAAGTGACTTTAGACCCTGTTCTAAAAACCAACTCTAAAATATTTCTACACAATTAAGTGGTATTTCTTATAACATTTTAAATTCAACAAGATTCACTGATTTTAATTACGTTCATCTAACTTTCTTGGACCAATATACACAGCCCTAAGGTTAATTCACAGACTAGGAACTGCTGTCCCTCACGACCAGATCATCCATCATTGGGACCTCCTCCAGACTACTACCACAAACCATCTCCCTGTACTTTGTGCTTCGTATGCTAGATCTGTCACTCTAAGTTATAGGCTTCTAGCTCCCACATCTGGAAAATATTCTTTTGGTCAATATCTGGTGTTAACCAGAGTTGGATGGGTTCCCTTTCTGAGTCTTGGTTCCTCCCAAGGTTTCTTACTCCAGCTAAGGACGTTTTCCCTTTCCTGTTGCCCTTGGCTTGCTCATTATTTCAAGAAGTTTCATTTTCAAGATCTTTATTCATCACATGCTTAGTTATACAACAAGCAGTGAAATGCATCCTGATCGACTCCAGACTGGAAGAATAAACTATGATTAAAGAATATTAGGCTAAAAACCTAACCAAGATTATCACACACAAGTAGAAAAAGCAGATAAATAAGAGATTAAGCCGCTATAACGCAAGCAATTAAAAATGGTCCAGAAGAACCAGAGGTGCAAACATCAGGAAGTGAAGTGCAGATGTACAATATAGAGTGTTAAGGTTTGTAGATGGTAAAGTGCACAGATGAGAGACACGTGTGCAGGTAAAGTGCAGGTGTGCAGTCTAACATTGTGGGCTTGATTCTATGAAGCTATTTTGTGACAATGTTAGTAGTATAGTGCTATAGAAATAAAACTGACTTGTGCTGATTTGACTTTGATTTGACCAGGAAATGGACCAACTTATTTGGATGTTCGCCTTGCCCCCTGCTCTGAAACAAGCATAAATATGGAATTGTCTGCCAATGTTTAGTTATTGGTTGATTTTTAAATGTTGGGTTTTAAGTTTACACCAAAAAAAGTCATAAAAAGAAAATTTCATGATGATCCACCCTGGGTTTGGTTTGACGAGTCAGTTTAGAGAAACATTCAGTAATAGAGAACTCGATTACTCACTTCTACAGCCAACTATAACAAGGTTAGATAAACCAAGGCGAAGAGTAAAACTGGAAACCAAACACTCCAGAGGTCATAGCCTGGAGGCTGCACTGGTTTGATCTCTGGTGGTGCTGTAGCCATCCAATAGAGCCCAATTGGCCTTGCCCTCTGTGCCCCCTCTTTGCATAGCACAATACTCAGGGGAAGCATGTGCGATTCCTCCCAGTGTTGGCAGTGTTGAGTGATGGGAAAATCCTAGTTTGGGGGGGATATTGGAGACATTCAAATACTATTAAATTCTAAAAAAAAGAGATGTGAGTAAAATTGGGGAAAATATAAAGCTAGTATCCAAATAGATGGAGTTACCAGCCAATGGGAAAGATGTGTGAATTACTAAACACAATAAAAATCGAGGTAATGATTTGAGTAAATTTGTCCAATTCAGTTCAAATTAACTTGTTGCCTTATGAATTGCATCATTAATTTCCCTCCACATCATTCGGGTCTTAAACATTCAGGGTCACAGAGTAATTGAAGCTGGGTTGTCGATTTATTGTCAGAAGATGGTATGGACAAGAGTTTAAATTGTGCACATGCCTCGGCAGGTTGTCACTACACCACTATGAAAGCAACAAAGCAATAATTTCAAACATGGTCGAAATGAAAGATCTGAGGCTATTTTTATTTTCATTATTTTTGTCATCTGGTCATTTTATCAAACCGTTTAATGCCGTAGCCCTGGATTCCTAAGCGTAACAATGCCACTGCTCTGCAACAAGCTTCATTTTAGCATTACCTGGAAATTGTACTATATATATATATATATATATATATATATATATATATATGTACATGTGCCAAAAACCACTTTATAGTCTTGTGTGTGATCTGAATGTTAAACAGTGAATGTGCTAATATCTTCTAGCTTTTGAAATAACAAAGTTAATGAAAGTTCAACAGTATAGCTTTTTTAATACTGCTTTACATTCAACACTTTGTCAAAAAGTAAATCACACACACACACACACACACACACACACACACACACACACACACAAACACACACACGCACACGTGCACACACACACACACAGTGGACACAAAAATACGTAATACATGGTAAAAAAAAAAAAAATTCTCAACTGTCCAGCACATGACCTGCATTGAAGCAATACCAGCAAACGAGCCAATGTTAGACTAATAAACTAATTTCAGCTATTTTTGTTGGATTTCCCATAAACATGTGATGATAAAGCTGAAACAAAATTAAGCAGGTCTCAAACACTTTGGAATCTTTCATGGTTAAAGTTAAATGCTGCTATAAAATCACACTCTAAATAGGGGTCACACAGGAGTGTGGAACTCAAAAAACAAATGAATTATCTCCCACTGTGAGTTAAAGGACAGTGAAAATATCCCAACTTGAGACGTTTTAATAACATAACTAAGAACTTAATACCATTTATTACATTTACTGTAAAACTGACCGTATACTCTCATATATCACATACAACTGCGACTAGGAGGGTTAGGAAGGAAGTAGGGGAGAGGGGTACAAGCATTAAACAGCACTGTCAACTGTTGGAGTGTGATCTACATAGTTACTGGTGCAGGTGGTAGTTTATATACATTGTTTATATTACTGTGAGTGTGCATTAAAATGTATCAAGATTTAGTTTTGTAAAAATAAGGCAGTTAATACAGGTATATCGCAATACTCTAGGTTAAGTTTAAGATGAAAAATTGGAGAGTTTGATATGATATGAGCCCATTGATATGTCAAAATCACAGTAAATACTTTTTTGTGTCTTTGGGCATGAAGATCCAGCCTCCATTTATCAAAACCTAAGTTAAAATGCAACAAAACTTTGCCACTTTCTAGCCCAGAGCAAAAATAGCACCGTTACGGCCTAGATTCTGACTTTTCTTCGAGAATTCAGCTCAGACTTTAACTGCATCATGCATGGGTTGCTTGTGCCTTTCATGTACAGTCAAAAATAAGCTCCATATGCACGCTATAGGGGTTGATGTTGGTGTTCTGGCATTCCTGCGCTGTAACTCTTTAGAAAGCCGAATGCTAGAAACTGTTCTGCACTTGAGTCAACTCCGTCTATATTTGTCCCATTAAAAAAGCAACACTTGGCTCTTCTTCTTCCCGTTATACTCACTCTGAGAGATAATAAGGCACGACTGCCTGTCTGACTTCGCTGCCAAGCTTATGGTGCCCTTATCACACTTCAGTCACTTTTGGTAAAGTGGTCGATGGCCCGAAGTGAAAATAGCCTGCTGATAATGTTTATGAGTCTGTAAGACTGTAAGTCTTAAAAGTTTTAATATATCTGCTGCTTTTTTATCATAACACAGTGAGTCTGTTACCCAGAACATTTGGCAAATTGATCATCACTGATCACATACATGATGGATGTTTCACACTTTATTATGGAAGTTTGTCCAGTGGGGAATGTTCTACATCTGAATATCAGTCAATTATGGAGGACAATCTGAATAAAGTTTCTGAGCTTTGGTGACTGACTGGAGATATGGGAATCAGAGATGTATCGGTCAATATCGGGCAACGCCCTAAGCATCCGACAAGCAATGCACTATGCAGCTCTTGAAAGAAAACACACACACACACAAACACACACACACACACACACACACACAGGAATCAGTGCCTATGCCATGGGTGTAAAAGTCCCACTGATGTTGAGGCATATTTCATGATTTTAGAGAGACATATTCTGCAATCAAGATGGCGTATTCTCAACGGTCCAAAACAATGTAAGGCTTTATTCAGCACAGGCTACAACAGCATGGACACACTTCATAGGCAAAGTGTGTGTACTTTACTGACTTGCCAGCAGTCCAGATCTGTCTCCCATTGATAACGTGTAGAGCTTTATGAGAAGAAGACTCAGACAATGGCCACCATGGACATTTGAGCAGCAAAAAAGGCAAAAATCCTACTTATAGAACTGTGACAATTAGTCCTAAATAATTTAATAGTGTGTAAATTGTGTGTTGCACGTGCCAAATTCTAAAAGTGTTAAGTTTCACGAGCTGAAAAGTACTGGAAAATATATTTTTCTACATTTTGCCAATTAAAATCTAGTTAACAGAGCTCACATTTTTTGTTTTAATTGCATTTTATGAACATTTTGATTTTGACAACATGGATTATTAGTATTTTTTACCATTTGGTACCAAAGTTGTCTTTGGGATGGGATCTAGTTACATTAATGCATAGTTTATAATGAATTTTCTTCCTTCGGTTGAAACAGAAGAATTTGTTATGGCGACATTGATAGAGAAACACACCTAAAGGTTTGGAAATATATGGGCACCTTTATATACTGACAAAAACTCCCCCTATGGAGTAAAAATGTCTTCCCTCCAGTGGAATAAATCTTCACTATTTCTTATTCTCTTCTTCCTTCTCTCTTCAGCGTTTGATCTCATCAGGTGCTTCGATCTGTCATTCCTCCAACCTGGTGTTTCGTATTGTGATAAATATGCCAACATTCCTGTGGCAGCCAGTCAAAACTGTCATGCATTGATTTTCAGCGAGGAGACACCAGAAACGTCAAACGGCTCACGGAACCTCATAGTGTAGCGAGGAGAATCGATAGTGTTTTACAGTGTTTAATATGTTATGTGCTGCCGCTCTGTCATGGGGATTGTCAATATGTCGAACTAATGTTGACAATGTCGGCTTTACCGCTCTGGCTCTGGTGAAATCGATGAACTGCATCGTTTTCCATTGAAAAAAATGAAGATGGCTTTTCTGGAGCGCCTCACATTATTGCTTATAATCTTTCATTTTGGCTGCAAGTAAACCCCATATCTCCGGGAAAGCAACTTTACCATAGAAGGAAAAAACAGAATTTGGTATAACAGAATTTTAGGTTTTGGGTAATTTTTGATGGACCATTGGTCTTGAAATGTTCATGTAATGGAAAGAGTATATGAGCTATAAGCACAAAATAAACAAAATCTGCTTTCTACCTAAAAACCAAACAATTTCTCAAATCATCTCTAATGGAATCTCTTATTTGGTCACAGAGATTGATGGTATTCTCTTCAGACAGCCCATGTAGAGATGAGTAAAACACGTTAATGGCCTTAGCCTACAGCTGTATAGTACTGTGCTGTACACCAGGGGTGGCGTGGCAGGTCTCCAGCACGGTTTCCCTCCTCAAACGCTTGTACTAAACCTGACAATGAACAGGGGGTTGAACAAATTGTGTTCTACCGAACTGTACTAGACACCAGGCCTTCAGGACTGGAGTTGCCCACCCCTGCTACACACCAAATAGGACCATTAATTAGCTTGTTATTAGCATTGGATATATGGGGTAGGAAGTGAACTGTCAGACCTTGAAGTCAGTGTATTGAAAGGAGAAATTGGAGAAAGGCCAAACTGAAGCCTGGATCAGAACATCTCCAACACAGCAGGTGTTGTGGCGAGTTCCTGGTATGCAGTGGTACCTACCAAAAGTTCCCCAAGCAAGGAGAACCAGTGAACCTGTGACACAGTCATGGGCACCCAAGGCTAATTGATGAATGTGGTGAAACACACAGAAAAACTAGTACAAATTCCCGAGATATTAAGCCGAAGGAGCATGTGTGGGATGTGCTGGACAAACCAATCTGACCCATGGAGGCCCCACCTAACAACTCATGAGACTGCTGTTGGGTGCCAGATGCCACGCCACACTTTCAGAGGTCTTGTGGAGTTCATGCCTCGGGACAAAAAGAATGGATGGCTAGAAATGTTTTAAAGTTAAATGAAAGCAAAACTGAGGTTATTTTATTGGGTCCCAGTAATGTTCCTGATGACTCTATTTTGGACCTGACTTCCCTGAAGCAATTTCTTAAGACCACTGTAACCAAACTTGTCAGATTAGACAACCTTAAACTAGATATCCAAGTAAACGCAGAGGTGAAAAAATGATTTTTTCAACTTTGGCTGCTGTGTAGGATTAAACCGTTTTTATCTTGCACAGATTTTGAGAAGGCTGTTCACGCTTTTATTACATCGCGCCTTGATTATTGTAATGCTCTATATGTGGGAATCAGCCAAACCTCATTATCTCGCCTCCAGCCAGTGCAGAACGCTGCTGCCCGTCTTATTACTGGCACTCGTAAGCGAGATCATATTTCTCCCGTTTTAGCCTCTGGCTCCTGGTTCGAAAAATGATTGATTTTAAGATTTTACTGTTTGTTTTTAAGGCCATACATGGGCTGGCCCCACCCTATATTAAAATTCTTTTTAAAAACCGTAGAACCCTACGGTCTTCTGACAAATCCCTCCTGTTAGTTCCTAGGTCCCGTCTAAAAAACAGGGGTATCGAGCGTTTGCGGTCAAAGCCCCAAGGCTCTGGAATGACCTGCCACTCCAAGTCAGGGAAGCTCCCAGTGTGTCCATTTATAAATCCAGACTGAAAACACACTTTTATTCATTAGCTTTTAATCTGCAGTAAACAGCTTGCATTTTATTGTTTTATTTGCTTATTTTATCTTTTAATTTTAATGTATTTTCCTGTCTTTCTGAAAAAGTGTAAAACATTTTGGTCGACTTCGGTTGTTTTTAAATCTGCTAAAGAAATAAAGCTGGTATGGTATCGTATGCAGAGCTGTCAAGTAACGAAGTACAAATACTTCGTTACCTTACTTAAGTAGAAATTTTGGTTATCTATACTTT
>JBBIGC010000002.1:2969162-2989203 GCA_037576955.1 Lepidarchus adonis
TTCTACAGAAGTATTTTTAAACCCTAGTATCTATACTTCTACTTGAGTAATGAATGTGATTACTTTTGACACCTCTGATCGTATGCCTCGAGGTATCAGAGCTGTTGGGGCAGCACAAGAGAACCTAAAAATTTTGTTACAGAAACTACAGAAATTACAATCAAAATGTAATTAAAACTATTTTAAAATATATTTATTTGCATTATATATTTTCTGGAAGTCTAAGAGAGCACAATTGGCCTCTCTCTCTATGGACGGGCATCATGTTTGATGCTAATTTAAACATAATGTTACAGTTCTAGGGGGATTGGACTTGGAACGTGAACGTGGGATACGTTTGATTGGAAGTAAGAATTTCATAGAATACTGTAGCTTGGAGCAGGTTCCGATGAGCATAGCCTGATGGGAAATGTAGTTCACTGGCAGAGTAAAACGAGTATGTTGATGGAGATGAGTGTTTCCTGAAGTCAATGGAGCCAGCGGCAGACAGTAAGTGTGGCGTCTGATCTGAGGAGAGACTCAAAACAGGTAAGTGACAGTTGCCACATGGTGCTTGTCTTCTTGTTTTGCCATGTGGTTTCGAAATATAGTGTCGAATTCTTTCAAAAAGAGCTCAGGTCACCAAACTAATTTCAAATATTTCATTAGACATAGAGAAAAACTACAGTAACAAGTTAAAAGTTTGTGGACAGGTAGAAATGTTATTATAGTGTGTGACTCAGATTGTCCAAAAACTGGAGTTCTGAAGTCTGAGCACACAGAATGAAGTGTGTATGGGATTCTTATGGAGATGGTCATGAATGGGTGTGTAGTGTTCGCAACTCCCTCTGAGTCTCCTGGTCCGTGTCTGGATTCCCGCCCTACTCCAGGTGTACAGGTGTCCTTGAATCCTTTGTTCTGAGTTGGTATTAGTCTTGACTGTATTGTACAGTACTACTGTCATGGTCCTTTGTGTTCCTGATTGTATGTCTTTGTATGTAGACTTACTGTATGTAAGAGTAATATTAAACGAAACAAAGGTCACAATATCTGCGTTTACTTCCTGCAACTGACATGGAACTTTGACAACAGCAGGGTATACAGATCAGACTAAAGCAGAGCTCGGCTGGAGCAGAGGTCAGAACATGCGCTATGCTATTCAGCGACACAGTCCAGGGCAAACAAACAGGATCCAGAACAGGTTCACAATAGAGAGTAAAGATCAGTGTCCAAGAGACAGAAAACTGATATCCAATTCAAAACCATAATGCAAATATTAAAATCCAGGGACAGAGTTCAGATTCAATATAACTCACAGTTCAGAGAGGTTCAGGGGTCAGGGATCAGACTGACTGAGATCAGGAAGGCAAACAATCTGGCAGAGAACTGGGAAAACAGAGCTGCTTGTAAAGGGAAGGGAAACAGGTGAGTAGAGTTAACTTGATTACCCGCATTAGCGTTGCAAAGGGAGGAGTAACAGGAAATGACCATATAAGAAACAGAGTAGGAAACCAGGGACAGATTTGTGACACATAATATAGATGATGATTGGCCATATTAACAATACATGTCGCTTAGACCAAAGACAACTTTTCAGCAGTATAACGCTATACCAGCTGTGAAGCATGGTGGTGGGAATATTATGGTTTGGAGTTGCTTTGCTTCCTCAGGGACCAGCCATTGATTCAGCTATGAATTTTGCATCATATCCAAAATAATTTGAGGCTGTTTAAATGTTTAAGCTGAACTCTAGATGTACCTTTTAGCAGGATAATGATCCTAAGCACACTAGCAAATCCACTGAGGGATTCTTTCAAAAAGAAGGGTGAAGAGTTTTTTTTAACCCCTTTGAAAAAGCAGTAAATAAAAGAAAATGCTAAAAAAATTATATATATTTATTTTTTCTCTCCCCTACTTATCTGAAGAAATTTTGCATGTAAAACTAGTCCAAAGTGATGTTAGAGACTGGCGTACTGTCTTGAAAAACTCCCTATAAGAAGTTATCCCTGTAGTCAAGGGTGTACTTACTTGATTAATACTTCTATTGATATTTTTTGTTGAATAAATAATCGCAAAAGCTACAGCCATCTTTATCTGTAGACACTATCATAGAGGGAGATATTTGCTTGTTAAAGAATATTGAAAAAAACTCCAGACTCCATCACGAAAACCATGTCTGGACATTGTCCGGACTTTATGCTCAACACTATGAAATGGGAAGGCATTTGGGGGAAAGGGATGCTGGTCATGTTTGGGAGTAATTAGGCTATTTTCATCATGAAAGCATTCCCTTGGCCAACCCGGTAATGTGTAAAGAGAATTAGGCCTGTTCCCTGACCCTGGGGCCATCTTGGCCAAAAAAACAACAAAACGAAAAAAGCTCCGTGGCTAATGCTAATTCAATCAGCCCTGTTGGGGGCAACAACATTGGTCGTCTCGTTTTCTCTTTTGCCATTTCCCAGCTTTCCTCTTTTCCTCACACCTTGCACATTACTCTTCCATCTCACCTTCGTACCGCTTCCTAAAAGCGAGAAAATCACTATTATTTTAATGGATTCAGGCTTCAGACGGGGCTTTGCCGCAAGAGACGGTGGGCGAGAGAAAGCGAGCGAGAGAGCAAGAGTCAGAGCTACAGCTACAGCACTCCTAGCACGACCGGCACGCCATGTTAAAATAATAAAGGCCTGATCTATTAATTATGACATTTCTCAGTGTGGGAACACCTGTGAGGGAATTGTTTAAGAGAAACAAAATGTTGCTGCTTTGAAGCTGCCAGCAGAGCATCAGGGACGACAGTATAAAGAACAGCGTAATAGGCATAAAAATGTGAAATGGAGAGAGAGGGTGATAGAGAGAGGGTGAGAGAGAGAGAGGAAAAAGGGCCGACTCTATTTAAAGCCTTAGGTAGCTACACGCTAATTACCATAAGGAACGCATTAAAAATAAATGCGTCATTATGTTAACAATTAATATAATTATGTCTGTCCCCGCGGCCACCGTGTTGCGAGCAGCAGGGGGCGAGGCAGGCACCAGGAGACGCCAGGCCGGGTTAAAAGAGTCACTGGTGGGCTTTCAGGGGTCCAATATGCCACCGGTCTCTGGAGGCCCGATTTCCACAAAAGGCAGAAACCCAATAAGCACTTCTTAAGAATACTAATAATATTGACATGCCATTTTCTCTCGCTCTCTATCGCTCCCTCCTGCCATTTTTTACTCGATTTGCATTCTATTGTTCTCTGGGTTACACATACACACACTGTGCAGCTCCACGCTGAGGGAACGGAGGAACACCCAGATTGCTTAAGCCTGTTGGGGGCTGAGGGCGGGAGTTGGGGGTGGGGGGGTTGGTGGGGCAAGAACATGCATTTTAATATTTAACACCAACAACAGAACATAATCAGCGTTATAGCTCAGGCCGTCGCATCCAAATTATGACAAAAATGTCTAATGCAGAAGTGTCCATCATCTGTAAAAGACTAGAAATGGTTAGAACAAATTTATGGATCATTAATAAGCAGTTATTACACAAATAACAGCAGAATTCGAAGATAACTACATCCCAGGTTTGCATATACATTAAAAAGCATCATAATATATCATATTTTTAAAAGCCATGCTTATGAATAGCAATACATATTGATAATGTATATTAAAGCTGTTGTATTTTTCAATAAATGTGTTTTAGACTAAGAATCTTTAAGGTATAAATTTATTTAGTGTCTTATTAACACCTTATGAATGCCTTATTAATGCTTTATGAATATGCACGTCATGTAATCGTTACCCAAATGTTTCTTTTATCGCTACGTCTCCCAGCTCATGTCAAAAGGCTATTACTCTGCCCATACATTCATGCCCATCTACATAAATTACCTTTACCATTGACCTAAAACATTTATCACTGTTGCTGAACTGTACAATTTACTACCAGAGTCCTTGTATCTCCCACTGCACATGTTCCTGCTCAGTCTTATTTGTCAGGGGTTGAATGTGAATTTTTTCGGCTTGGGAAAGAGAGAGAGCGACGACTGTGTGTAATGTATTCAAATGTCATAAATGATAGATTAAACAACTGCTCTTTCTCTATGCATTCTTAAAAGCCAGTCCCAGTGACTCCAGAAGAGATGGAAAGACCCAAAGGAGGGAGGGAAAACAAGAGACAAAAGAGTGGGAGGCCCATGCCAATACTACAGAGCTTGTTTGTTTGTAGTTTGGTTTATTCTACATCTCATCTCATTACTATACCAGACAATGAGGCTTTAACTACAGCCTGAAGTCGCGTAGAACTCTTTGGATCTCCACTGATTGCTAACAAATACAGTTTTTGTTTGTAATTAGAGACGTAGTAAATCTACATTAAAGTCATTGCTTTCATTTCATTCGTTAATTCCAACCTGGAATAAGATCACAGATGTAATTCACCATATTTGGTGTTAAATCATGAAGTTAAGAAGTACACTTAGCATAGAGGTCCTTAGAAGCCAAAGAAGAAACACTTTGGTTCTTCAAAGAGCCATTTTCATGATTTATGCTATAGAATATTTCAGTTATAGGAATGTTTTTTTTCTGATTGCATTCACACTAAAAGTAGGAATGTTGCTGAAGGGATATAAGCAAGCTAATGTCTGGTAAAATGACCGCATAGGGGAAATTTTGTCAAAATGGTTCACACAGTTTAAAAATGGCGGCTGCAACTACCATACAGTTTCATCTGAACCAGTCTACACTTTTGTTTCAACCAATTAAAATACACTTTCATTTGGACCAATCAATGTATAGTTATGTCTGGAACAATTACAGTACACTTTCATCTGGACTAATCATCATACACTTTCGTCTGGACCAAACAAAGTTTGTCTACAAGTTTGATACCTCTAGTACAAGAAAGTATAATAGCTAAAATAATTTCTCAACATGTTCTAAGCACTATAATCATGTTCAGTTCCTGCATGTTTCCTAAATGTCTTTAAAAGGTTCTTCACTAGAACCTTCTTTCCAACCAACAATGGGCCCCAATCACCAAGCATTCTTAAGAAAAAATGGTTCCATTTTTAATTAAGCAAACAAAATCCCCGTGTAACAATACATTCAACAATAATGTAATTACTGAAGATTTTTATATTTACCAATGTTTTCTAGGATAGGGTTTCTTTTTAGGATAGAACAATGTGCACACACCAGAGTGTTAACAGGTTTAGGTAAAATATCAGGTAAAAAAAAAAAAGTCAAGCATGTATATAAAGTTTTAATTATTTAAATAAATATACAAAGCAATTTGATCTTTTAAGATAAAATGGCCATTGGGAACGATGCCATCCAATAATATCCTATGATTGATCACACTGTTCGTAGACCCAGGCCTAGGCTAATTAGGAACAGGATTGACCATGATTTGGACACAGGTGTGAACAATTCTGTGGTTACGAAGCAGTCATGAATCTGACATAGGTTATTTTAGGACCTTTGATGAGAACAAATGAAAAAAAAAACAAAAAAAACTAAAATCTTTGGAAGGCTTTGGTGTATGAGGTTCAACCGTCTATTGGAAACAAATATGTCTCTTCAATGAAACGGGGCCCAATTCTGGTCCTGGAATCTGTTGTCCAGCAAAATGTCTTAATTTCCTTGATCATTCACACCTGGTTGATCTCACCTGGTTCATGGCCAGTTTAGCGAATGGGCTGGAGGAGGGGAAATGCAAGACTGGGCTGGACACCACCGTTTTCTTTTTTTCTCTTTTTTAAAGAGTTGAACCATTGTACATACCAATCCTTTTGCATTGTGCAAGGTGCTGTAACATCTGAGACTGATTGCTACACAAAACACGCTTTAATTAATTGCTGGGAAATTATTAATCGTAGGACTGAGAAGAACTTGAAAGTCCAGCAAACATTCACACAACAATTAAAAACTTTGGAACAATCTTGGGTAGGAGAGGTACAAATAAAAATATGACATTTATTGGAATTTGGAAGCTAACTACTTTCATTTTATTACTGTTCTTTTTTATTATTGCAACAAGCAATTAACTAAGGCTTTACATCATGCACCACAAAAACATACCAAAAGTTACAGAATGTTAAGCAATAACCCGGAGTCCAATTAGGCACAGCTACGCTCGTACTGAAGGACTGTAGGCGTTTAACAGCCTAATTTTCAGTGCGTAGCCTCGTTCTGGTGTCGGTTTGTCTGAGGTCAGTGTCTGGATATTTTTGAAAAAGCAGTGGATTAGAATATGCTTATTAGTGTCATGTTTCATCAGGGTAGAGGTGTGTTCATGTAGTTTGTTGGGGTACATCCTTTACATGGTAGTATACAGTACTGTGCAAAAGTCTTAACCCCCCCTAAGAAATGTATATGTAAGAGTAGTTTAGAGGCAGTAAGTGTTTTATTTTTTTATTTTCACTAATATTAGAATCAATACAAATAAAATGAATACAGCGAAAAGTACATGATTGTCAATGTGTTGAGTTCTCCACGTGGAATTATCTGTAGTAACATCAAATCCCTGGTTTGGGCTCAATCAGTGGTTCAATCAGAGTTTCACACACTTATTCTAATGAGAACTTGTGTTTTGCGGCAGAAAGACTCTCACTGCTGAGAGAAATGGAAACAAACAATGTGAACAACTGTCTAAGAACCATAAATGCAACAACACCACTGAGAATCCAGAAGATTGACATACTACAGGGGTGAAAAAGTATTTTAAAAAGACAAGAGAGTCTGTAATGATCATTAAAGGTTCACTTTAACTGTGAGAGACAGAATGCAAAAAAAAAAAAAAACGGAAATCAAGTTGTATGATTTTTAAAGAATTTATTTGTATAATGCTGCAGAAAATAAGTATTTGGTCAATAGTAAAAGTTCACCTCAATACTTTGTAATGGTTGGTTATATGTTTCCTGTAGGTCTTCACCAGGTTTGCACACACTGTAGTTGCTATTTTGGTCCATTCTTCCATGCAGATCTTCTCAGGAGCTGTGATGTTTTGGGGCTGTCGCTGGGCAACACAGACTTTCAACTCCCTCCACAGATTCTCTATTGGATTGAGGTCCGAAGACTGGCTAGAACCCTCCAGAACATTGATATGCTTTTTATGTAGCCACTCCTTCATTGCCCAGGTGGTGTGTTTGAAATCATTGCTACGCTGGAAGATCCAAACATGTTTCATCTTAAATGCCCTTGCTGATGGAAGGAGGTTTTTGCCCAAAATCTCACAATTCATGGCCCTATTCATCCTTTCCTTACTACGGATCAGTCGCACTGTCCACTTTACAGAAAAGCAGCCCTAAAGCATAATGTTTCCACCCCCATGCTTCACAGTGGGTATGGTGTTCTAGGGATGTAACTCAGCATTCTTCTCCCTCCAACACGGCAAGTGGCGTTTATACCAAATAGTTTCATTTTGGTCTCATCTGACCACTTGACATTCTCCCAATCCTCCTCTGGATCATCCAGATGATCTCTGACAAACTTTAGATGGGCCTGGACATGTGCTGCTTAACGTAGTTGACGTAGTGTGTTACTAATAGTAACCTTTGTTACTGTGCACCCAGCTGTCTTCAGGTCATTGACCAGTTCCCCCATGTAGTTATGGGCTGTTTCCTCACTGTTCTCAAGATTTTTTGTACCCACAAGGTGAGATCTTGCATGGAGCCCCAGGTCGAGGGAGATTGTCAGTGATCTTGTATTTATTCAATTTTCTAAAAATTGCTCCAACAGTTGATCTCACCAAGCTGCTGCCTATTGTAGATCGGCTCATCCTAGTCTTGTCCAGGTGAACAATCTTGTCCCTGGTGTCGTTACTGTTACTGTCGAGACTGTTTGAAGGTGTGATCAGGTGTCTTTTATACAGATAATAAGTTCAAACAGGTGCATTAATACAGGTAACGAGTGGAGGATAGAAGAACTTCTTAAAGAAGATGTAACAGGTCTGTGAGGCCAGAGTTCTTGCTTGTTTGTAGGTGCCTATGAACATTTCAGACCTCTCTCATGTTTTCAAGTGGGACAATATGCAGAATTGGAGGCTGCCAAATACTTTTTTGTCCCACTGTAGATGGCACTCCTCTGTGATGGTGAACCTCCTGTGCATAGTTCTTGAAGAAACTTGGTTGTATATGGCAACACAAAGTGGTCTGCTAATATTATATCAAAAAATATTTTGTGCTACTACATAGAATCCATCTTTGCTTAATGTTCCCATCAGTGGGGTCTAAGCTTATCTGCAAAGTGCTGGTGTCCCCATGGGCTTCCATTCCCAAACAAGCAGGAGCTCTCCTGATTCCTCTTGTCTGCTCTGTTGGTGACATATTATCATAACATCTGATAATATGTCATTTTTTGCTGGAATTAAACCAAACTGTAGATAAGACTGGACACTGCTGTTTACAAAAAACCCTATGTTGACTAGAGAAAAAAATGTTTTAACAGCATAATATGTTTGCAGAAATATCTGCATAAACGTGTAAACAAACTCTGAAACACCAACTCTGAGATGGTGGTGTTGGAGGACTGAGCATATTGCGTTATATAATGTTCACCAAAGAAAAACTATGCAAACTTCTTGAACTCTTCCACATTTTGTCACATTAAAACCACAAAATTTTATTGGGATTTTATGTGATAAAACAACACAAATTAGCACATAATTGAAACTGATATATGATGTTTGAAAATGTATACAAATAAAAACTTGAAAAGTGTTGCGTGCATTTGTATTCAGCACCCAGGAGTCAATACTTTGTCAAAACACCTTTTATTGCAATTATAACTGCAAGTTTTTGGGGTATGTGTCTACCAGGTTTGAGCATCTAGAGCAGTGGTTCTTAACCTTTTTGGAGAAACTGAACCCCACCAGTTTCATGTTCACCGAACCCCTCTTTAGTGAAAAATAAAATATGACTTTTAACAAATACATAGATATATTTTTTACTGGTGCACAAAATGAGCCGTGCATGAACATCACCTTGTTCAAAGAACAAAACCAATTCTGCCGATGCGAGACTAGGGTTGGGGTTGCAAATCAGGCAGATAGGACGCTCACCCCAATCACGTTCTGTGATACATGTGAATCCATGTTGTACATATTCGTCCGACCACTTTCTTCTTTTGCCCGACATAGTTAGTATGGATTAAAATATTAACCAAAAAATCACACAAAGTACTACCACGACAGTCACACGTTGACTACTGAGCGCTAAATTCCCCACAGCACTGATTGGCCAAACAGTGTAGCATGATCATCTGCAGCCAGTGATGGCCAAGCGACGCGTCATCACAAATTTACACCATAATTCGGGTGTGTCCGGACCTCTGTGGCGGAGGCTCTGCCGAACCCCTGAGACCAACTCACCAAACCTCTAGGGTTCGATCAAACCCAGGTTAAGAACCACTGCTCTAGAGGATCCACTTTTCAAAATAGTTTGACTGCTCAGTAGAAGATCTTAGATCATGAACAAGAACCATTTTTTTTAGCAAGAATGGCCAAACAATTGTGAGGGTGGAAAACCTTTTAAAGGCATGAAGAGCTTTCATATTATGTAAAAGATCTTCAGCAATTTAAAGATTTTTCCATGAACCTCTACATTATGGGAAGGTTCTTCAGAACTGAAAAAGATTCATCACAATTGCAATAACCATCCATCGAGGAGCTTCCTTGTGGTGCAACTGTTGAAGCAAGTTTTATCCCCAGTGTTGCCTCAACCATCTTTGGCCATGAATCCAAGTACAATGGGCTTCCCCATCTCTGAGTCGGTAAGATGGTCCTCCATCTCCTTCTTTCAGTGTGATTCTATCCAGGGTGTTCTTCTCCAAGCTTGTGAAAATGTCCACTGATGATCTGTTCATCTTGAAAATATGCAGACTTCACATGACTCACCATTTTTGCTGGTATCATGTAATGGGGGGTGTTAGTGAGGGGGTGGAATTGAAGTTAAGAAAATTTGAGAAAACAAGAACCATCCATTGAAAACCATAAATAATTATTCTGATCCACCTCTTCCTAGAAACTTCACCTTTAAGAGCATAAACCTATTACAACTAGACATTCCAGTTAGACAAGTTAGAGCCAACGATGTTAAACAACCTACATTTCCATGGTCTGAGATTTAGTGAGAACAAGGACCAGAATATTAAATTAGATCAAAATGAAGTAAAATGCATTGACTCAGTAATTGCAGGTCTGTTGTGGCCACTGAAGTACCATCCATTATCCTCCCTCACATGTTTAAGACTTGGCACAGCATTGCGTAATCTACATTATGTTGCTACGGGGAGCTTTGGTGAAGCCTAAATCAGTGGAAGACCATCTAAAACATAAAAAAGCAATAAAAGCCAGTTTTCAACAGTTCTCTTGATTTTTTCTCTTTCCCCTTAAGTCCACTTATAACATTTCTCATAAAAAATAAGCTTCAAGCCATCCGTTTTGGGAGGCTGCAGTGGACCATTAACGTGCTAACAGCCAGGAACAGCACAACACTACAAAACAATTCTTATCAAATGAAATGGTCACATTTCCCTTTCTTTCTTGCATGAGATTACCTCTCCTACAAAGCAGGAGGAGTTTAATATATTTATATATATTACTTATCACGTTATGACTGGTATTGTGCTGACATTATTGATACTATGTTTTTCAACAGCAGCTTTGTCTGACTTTGTTTGAAGGTTCATTGCCAGAAAGACAGTTATACAGTTATGAATATGACCCAGGAATCATGAGTCATGAAAGTCTACAGTGAATATACAGTAAATGAGCAGGGATTGTGTAGACATAGAAGAACAGATATTGGTTAAATGTATGGAAATAAGTATGGTTTTGGGTCCAGACAAATTTGTGTGGTGATTGGTTCAAACAAATGTGTAAAGTGAATGTTCTAGATGAAACTGTACTGTGATTGGTCCAGATGAAAGTATGGTTATTATTCCAGACAAATGTATATGGTAATTGTTCCAGATGAAAATGTACAGTGATTGGTACAGACGAACGTGTTTGGTGATTTGTCCTGACAAATGTGTGAAGTGACTGTTCCAGATAAAACTGTACTGTGATTGGTCCAGACAAACGTGTATGGTGATTGGTCCAGATAAATGTGTAAAGTGACTGTTCTAGATGAAAATGTACTGTGATTGGTCCAGACAAATGTCTATGGTGATTGGTCCAGACAAATGTGTAAAGTGACTGTTCCAGATGAAACTGTACTGTGATTGATCCAGATGAAAGTATGGTTATTATTCCAGACAAATGTATATGGTGATTGTTCCAGATGAAGCTGTACTGTGATTGATCCAGACAAACGTGTATGCTGATTGGTCCAGACAAAAGTGTAAAGTGACTGTTCCAGATGAAACTGTACTGTGATTGGTCCAGAAAAACGTGTATGATGATTGGTCCAGACAAAAGTGTAAAGTGACTGTTCCAGATGAAACTGTACTGTGATTGGACCAGACAAATGTGTATGGTGATTGGTCCAGACAAATGTGTAAAGTGACTGTTCCAGATGAAACTGTACTGTGATTGGTCAAGACAAACGTCTATGGTGATTAGTCCAGACAAATGTGTAAAGTGACTGTTCCAGATGAAACTGTACTGTGACTGGTCCAGACAAATGTATATGGTGATTGGTCCAGACAAATGTGTAAAGTGACTGTTCCAAATAAAACTGTACTGTGATTGGTAGAGATGAAAGTATGGATATTATTCCAGACAAATGTATATGGTGATTGTTCCAGATGAAAATGCACTGTGATTGGTCCAGACGAACGTGTATGGTGATTGGTTCAGACAAAAGGATATGTTGATTGGTCCAGACAAAAGGATATGTTGATTGGTCCAGACAATTGTGTATGGTGATTGGTCCAGACAAAAGTGTAAAGTGATTGTTTTAGATGAAAATGTACAGTGATTGGTCCAGAGGAAAGTATGTTTATCGGTTCAGATGAAAGTGTATGGTGATTGGCCCAGGGAAGAGTGTATGGACAGGCTTCATTCAACTTCATTCAATCATGGCATCCTCTATCTTCAGGTATGAAGCTGTTAAACCAGCCATATTGGGGCGTACAGCACTTACAGCGTTCTTACTGGAGGAGCAAATGCTCCTTAGTGGGTACTTCTCTTCAAAAGGACCCAAGTACTGTTGGGTGTGAAAGTACTATTGATTACACCAGTTGAATGAACTGGAACTAGAAGGTCAAACGTGCTCATTACAATACGACTCACCTAGAGGCCCCAGACTTGGTTGAAGAACTTGGCCTGGGAGTAGATCAATTGTAAGCATGTACAGTAGTAAGCATCCAGTGTGGTCACTAACCCAATCACAGAAGAGCACAGTGTTTGCTGGAAATTTGGTCAAATCTGCAATTATCTTTGTACATGTGGAGAACAAAGAAACCATACAATGAAACCAGATCGGCCAAAAAATTAACACCACTGGGAAGTGAATAACATTTCATTGCAATGAC
This sequence comes from Lepidarchus adonis, assembly GCA_037576955.1. Lineage (NCBI taxonomy): Eukaryota > Metazoa > Chordata > Actinopteri > Characiformes > Lepidarchidae > Lepidarchus > Lepidarchus adonis. The sequence goes on from JBBIGC010000002.1 coordinate 2,981,601, forward strand.
ACTTGTCAGGGGGTGGAGTGGCATATATGAGGCAATAATGGAACAGTCTGTTCTTGAAGCTGATGTGCTGGAAGCAGGAGCATTAGGATCTAAGGCTGATGGCTACCAAAGGTGATCCAAGCACACTTCCAACTTCCAACTTCAAGAAGGGACTGCTCACCTGCTAAATAATTAAACAGTAAAAGTTCTGGTGATAAAGCTATGGCTGATTGGTGTATCCGAAACAATCCAGATGCACCCCCACCCCTTCACTGTGAAGGGTACGACTGGTAATGGTCTCAGCGGCTTCATCCGTCCGATGGGAGAACGACGTTAATTAGAAAACAAAGACAGTCAGATATGGAATGTGCGAGTAGGAGATTAATTCGGCCTAAAAACACACGCATCCAAAGAATCAAGAGTAGAAGAAGGAGGAGAACGATAGTTGCCATGCAAACAATCAATCGGAAACGGCTCGATGAGGCGGAATAAAGTGCATCACAGCGAGCCGGCGAATCAAAGCGAGAGCGATACGGAAGAACAGACACGGGGCAGAAAATAAAACACACCCAAGAAACGAGATTAGACAATAGAAAAAAATCAGAAGAAGGAAATGAGACGAGGGTATTGAGCTCCTTCGGTGAGAGAGCCGTCTCCGAGCTTTGCTTCTTCTCTGGCATGGAAAATAAAAACAAATACAGCGTTGAGCGCCGCAGCGATCGCTCCATCTCCTTTCCCAGAGTCTTTGGGACTGTAATTCGAGAGTGTGTGTGGGTTGGCGAGGTGCGGGTGGATTCCTCTTTTCCCGTCTGTGATAATATGATGGATTTGTTTCCTCCAAACTGCCTGAAAATTGCATCAACTCCCCTTGTTAGGGCCCGTAAAAGTGTTTCCCGCATGCTGTACTTGGCGGCAGAGAACGGGCTTCATCCGCCGAGGCCTTCTAATATAAAACCTGAAAATGAAAGCTTCCCTCCTCCACCACACACATGCTCAGTAGACATATACTTTTATTAGAGAGCAAGCGAATGCACATGAGAGCAATGCCGGGAGATGAGAAGGATGGAAAATGAATTTTTTACCTTCCAAAAACACCAACAAACACTGATGAGATATTGACTGATATGATGCTGACATGGGGACGGTGGAGGATGGTGATTGACAGGTATGGTTGATTAGAACAGACCTGGCAACCCAGGTTCTCTTTTTTTCAGTCCCATATTTTAACCCTTCAGTGGTACACCAGCTCTACGCTAAAACTCTAGAACCCTATGTGACTGCAGAACAGCAGTTTCAGGCCAGTGACAAACCAGACAACCCCAAACATAAGGAATATACAATATTTATAACAGAAGTGCTATTTTATTTCAGTTTTGGAGCACACATTTATCAGAATTCCTCCTAAAACCATTGAAGAAAGAATGATTTAAGTTTTGGTACCCTGGCTGAACCCCAGGGTCTGCTGTTCTGAAAGTGCTTTGCTTTTTTTTTGCTCTGACGAATGTGCGTAATAGCAAATTTATTGAACAGTGATGCACCACAAATAGCGAGTGTGTGTGTGTCAGTTGCGTGCGGTGTTCAGGAGGGAAGTGCTCTGCTCTTCTGTGTCATGACAGACTTTCAAATGTAAAACAGTGAAAATATAAAAGCTGTGAGTGTAAAGATGACAGCGTATCAACTGGACAGCCAGAACTCATTAGAACGGTCAGTGCTCAACATTTCAGATCACAACACCTTCTCACACGATCGCCTGGGGTCGGCTCCTGGGTGGGGTGGAGTCGGCATCCTTTGATGGGCCCTCCTCTGGCCTTCCTGTGCTGCCTTGGGGATTGTGCGGCTGGGCTACCGAGGCGGGCTCCGGTCCGCCCTGCTGGGGGGTCTGGCCCGGGAGGGGCCTTGGCCCTGCTGGGGTGTGGCGGAGCTCCACCAGGGCGAGATTGCGGACCTGGCCGGCAAGAGACCTTGAATCTGGGCCTGTCCTGTACTGGTGTCGGTTTTGGGCGGGGCTGGGTCTTGCTGCATTCCCCCACTCTGCGGGCCCCCTTGTTTGGGGGCCATCGTCTCCTTTGTCGCTTGTGGCTTCCCCTAGGGTCAGGCGTGGTCTGAAGTCTGCCTTTTTAGACCAATTCAAGAGACTTTGCAATGCAGAACAAACTCTCTAATATTTACTGAAGTTACTGAGCCTTGTTATTGTGTATTTTTGTACACAATTTTCCTTCCTGACACCGTCTTGTAAAACACCTCTACTTGCACTAGTTTCTTGCCCACAAAGCACCTCTAGCTCATATATTAGCTTGATCCTCAAACACTACTGAAATCTCATAGGGGCGCTAGCAGAAATTAGCATTATTATACAGCATTAGAACATTTTATGGTATTGATGGGTTGAAATAAAGGCCAGTCACGGTCTCCCACTGTATAATACATATGACAACACATCTCAGCTACACTATGTGTATGTGTCTCTGATCCGTGATATATCGCTCATACGTTCACAGCATTGCATTATATTATGGTGTTAAAAGGAATTCTGGACGTGTGAGAAAGCATAAGCACACACACACACACACACACACACACTGTATCTAATTAAAGATGAACGTCCTGTCTTCTCGTCCCTCATCTTTGAGGTTGGCAATCATCCAATCCACGGCTGCTAGTACATCATCACTTCTCTCTCATTCTATCTCTCCTTCTCTCTTTCTCTGTCCTTCTCTCCTTCTCATTATGCCTGTAATGAAGAAAGGCGTCTGGCAGACAATGTGTGAACCTAGCTGTCCTCCAGTTTCAAACACTATCAAACTTGTGTGTGTGACGTGTGTGTGTGTGTGTGTGTGTGTGTGTGTGTACCACCACAGAAACTGTCACACAGATGAAATGCTCTCTAACCCAGTGAGACGGAGCTCACAGTGGGGCTTCAAACAGAGATTTTGCAAAGAGCCCTCTCCAAGCGGTGCTGCTCTGGCTTAGCCAGGACACACACACACACACACACACACACTAAAACCATGACACAGCTTCACCATGCTGTGTCAAAACATTTTAGGGCTGCACCGATACAGGATTCTTGACCTGATTACCGATATTTAGCACACGGTGCCCGTCGCACCCCGGTAGCCACCTTCCCTTTTCAACTACCCCTTACCCTGCGATGGACGAGCTACATTGCTAATGCTGGCTCTGATAAAAAGAGGTGGTGTTAATGTTATGGCTGATGGATGTACAGTAGGCCTGGGTGCTGCTATAGGCTATATTTGATTGTAGATGTAGCCCCACCCCTCCACACCCCCAACTCCCTGATGTGAGAGTCACATTAGATCCCATTACTCAGCAGCACATGTACTGTCATTATATAACTCTGTGTGTGTTGGGGGTGCTGTGTGCTCCGTACACAAAAAAAAGAAAAAATTATCCCCGCATGGTGAGACAATATGACAGCTGCACTACCGATGCTTTTTCCGTTGCTGCTTTCTTTTCTCGGCTACGCTGCTCAGGCCTCTATGCGTAGATTTTTCACATTTTAACCATTTTTACTGATTTCTGCTGTAATTACATAGAAATATTTTTTAATTGCACTTTTTTCAGTCCCAAAAACTTTATATATCTGGTGTTTAAGGCTGAACACATTTTATTCGGTTACTTGGTTCATGTGTGAGACATCTGCACCACTAATCACTGGCCATTGCTCTCAAGGCCTCAGCTAAAGCAAAGGTTACGTTTCCCTCCTGTTAAAGCCCTGAGTCGAGGCAGCGCATTAAACAGCAAAATAACTAATCAAACTATTGCACATACTGTTGTAAATGCACCAATGAGCCATAACATTTAGCCTAATACTGTGAATAGCTCGAACCTGAGATGCATCACTCTCAGCATGATCATTGTTGGGCAAGCACTCCTGGAGTGAGCAACAATGTTCCTGAACACAATGGAACACACTTTGGTGGGCATTTAAACCTGGTTGTATTGCCTTTTCCAGACTGATGTTCATCAACAACTCTTTTCCTGAGGTCCTCAGACACCACCATTGTCCATGCCGTGATATTAATGTGTTTTGATGGTCATTGACCAAATTCCAACTCAAATTTCATGCTGAAATGAACAAATGAACTAATAATTCTAAGGGTTCTGAACTGATCAAATAAATGAAAAATTATAATGTTGTCATTTGTTTAAATTGGTTCTTCTTATCTAATTTGAGGACTTGGACGATGTTTTAGGTCATTTAGGAAGAAAAATAGGGGAGTGCTGTCACCTCGAAGCAAGAAAGTCAAACTCATCCAGTGTTTAAGTGGGTTTTCCTCCAGGTTCTCTGGTTTCCCCCCACTGTCCAAAGGCTTGTGGTTTAGGTCGATTGGCTACTCACCATTGTCCATTGGTGTGAATGGTTGCCTGTTTTTGTGTTGCCCTGGGATTGGTTGGCCTCCCATCCAGGCTGAACCCTGCCTGGTGATCAGAGGGTCGTAGATAAGTCCCCAGCCCTGGTACCAATGAGGAACCCTCTGGCACGGTACCATCCGTCTACACTCCTGGGTGCTGCTGGAAGCCCTCTACTCTACATGTGGATGGGTTAAATGCATAGGTCACATTTCATCGTGGTTTCACTTCATGTGTTGCTCGCTACTGGTTCTCCCTAGACCAATCCACGTCCCACTGCCGGTTACTACAGGCCTGCGATCTTTCGCTTGCGTTCGCGCTCTCTGGCAAACGCTGTGATCCGTGCCGCTCATCGTGCCGCATAACCGTGTTAATTAACGCGGAATTCAGGCTTCGGTGAGCCGAGATTTCCCACAGGGCTTTGAGGGAACGCTCAGACGGGCTTCCGTGCCCACAGCCACAGAGTGAAACGCTCACGTGGCCATGCCAGAGCGGGAGGGGCTAAAGGAAAAAGGGGGTGGGGTGACGAGTGGCAGAATTACAGCTAATCATGAGGGGTGAGTCATATTGCATAGTCAGAGTACACACACGCAATCACACAATCTGTCTAATTAAGCTGGAGGGCCGCTAACACTGGCACCATGACGTAAACCCACACACACACACATATGCAATCACAAGTGAAAAGGGCAGAGGGATCAGATCAGAGAGAGAGAGAGAGAGAGAGAGAGAGAGAGAGAGAGAGAAAGAGAGAGAGACATAGAGCACTCCTCAGGGTCCTGTGATAATCCTAATAAACAGTCACACTGATGTTAATGCACCACGTCTGCTAGCACACTCACACTGCCTGGCTCAAGAGGATCACATCAGCATACACACACACACACACACACACACACACTGGAAAGGTCAGTGCTTATTATGGATAATGCATTACAAAGTACCATGTTCACGTAATTACATGAATTTTTGTGCAAACAATGAACTAAGAGCGACGCAAGCGTATGTTAACCCAGGGCTGGTCAACTCTGGTCCTGGAGGCCTGGTGTTGGGTGATCTCCCTGCCCAAGTGGTTCACCTGGTTCCTCTGCATTTGAGGAGGGTCCACTAGTGCCCTAATCCTTCTTCTGTCCGATTAACCGCCAAACAGATATCACATTTCCATATCCTGGAACGCACTGGAAGCTTAATTAGAATTCAACGCCAGGTAAAGTGCATAAAATATAATCTCATATATGTTTGCAGATGAGTCCCCATCTAGATTTACACACACTATATAAACAACAGTGGTGAATGACACTTTGAATGCTTTTACTATGTTGAAAAATGGTCTAAAAGAATGAATAAATAAATAAAGTAACGTATAAGGGTGGCACACTGGCACAGTGTCGGTCTATGTGGGTTTCTGATGGTTTCCGCCCATGCAGGCTGCTGCTCTCTCTTACTGTGCGTGTTTTTTTTTTTTGGTCAAGCACTCCTGGGGAGAGTAACAATGGTCTTGAGTTCCCTCCGTTTATATGGATTGGTGGAGTTGAATATTTTTTTATTTAATTAGACAAATAAGTATATAAATAAATGTAATAATAATAAAAGAATAAATAAACAATAAATAGACAAACAAAGAAAAAACATTGTAAGGGTGTCTGCCCCATATCTGCTTGGGTTTTTGCCAGAATCTCTGGTTTCCTCCCTTTTGAATTGCAGATATTTGATTGCCCATGCGTGTTTATGTGTTTGGCTGTGTGGATGTCTTGCGTTGGACTGGCCACCTGTCCAGGGAGTTTCTCCGCCCTTCACTAATGGGTGCAGAACACCCTGCGACCCCTGACTCGGAAAAACAGTTAATAAACAGATGAGAACAAGAATTCTTCCTGGTGTCTTCTGTACAATGTCACCATGACTTGTTCATCTGAGTTCTGGCTGCTGGAACAAAGCTATTTTTAAACCTCTTTGTTCTGCACTGTGGGACTATGTACCTTCATCCAGAAGGACGGCGCTGGAAATCAGAGACACTGGGTTGAGCCAGTCTGCAGGACTATCGAGCAATCTGTTAGAGACAGTATGTTCTTTAAAGATTAAATTCAACAAAAGAACCAGGAAATAATGCCATCAATAGTTTGCTAATGTGGAATTCAGTATATGGAACAAATGCTAAAGCATGTAAGGTTCATTATGCGTCAAATACGCATTTAAAATGAATGGATCACAGTATACGAGTAGTTCTGACTGTGGTGCACTGTGGGTTCTGACCCGGTTCTGTGATGTTCTGAGCAACATTAACATCAACAAGTCCCCCAGACCTGCTGTGGAGATGCTCTACCCACCACAATAAGGCCTGATCCATACGCTTCTGCTTCCAGCACATCAACTTGAAGAACTGACTGTTCACTTGTTGCCCAACCCCCACTCCCCTGACAGGTGCCATTACTACATAGTCAAATGTTACACTTAGCAGTGATTTAAAAGTAATGGCTGATTGTGTATATCACCCAGCACTGAGACTTATCCCTCAGTAATTACTATGAATTATTATGAAAGTGAAAACAAATATTTTCTTTTATTACCTGTTTTTTTTGCCCACTGACAATGAAATGAACAATCTATCATTTTAATCTTAGGTTTATTTTAACACTGACATCAGAACAGAATATCAACAAGAACATCCAGAAAATCGCATTATATAAAATATATAAATTGTTTGCATTTCATTGAGTGAAATAAGTATTTCATCCCCTGCAAACCAAACAGACCAGCTAGATTCCCCTCATTTCAACTCATCACCCACATTAAAGAGACCTGTTTCAACTAGTCACCTGTCCACAGACTCAATCAATCAATCCGGCTCTGACCACTCCACTATGGGAAAGACCAAAGAGCTGTCTAAGGATGTCAGGGTCAAGATTGTAGCCCTGCACAAAGCAGGAATGGGCTACAAAACCATAAGCAAGAAGCAGGGTGAGGCGGAGACAATTGTTGGTGCAATTGCTTGAAAACGGAAGAAACATGAAATGACCATCAGTTTCTGACTTCATGTGTGATCTCACCTCGTGGGGTGAAGATGATCAGGAGGAAGGTGAGAGACTAACCTAGAACTACTCGGGAGGAACTTGAATGATCTCTAGGCTGCTGGGACCACAGAAGGCAATTGAACATCGAATTTTAAAAGAGAAACTAGAAAAAAAAAAAATTCCTGAAGGAATTTAGAGATGTGCCTTCGTACTGGTGGTGCAAGTAGTGTATGTAGGGGGGG
>JBBIGC010000002.1:2999301-3011722 GCA_037576955.1 Lepidarchus adonis
GGAGCTGGAACACATTGTTCCTCCACCCTCTGATGCAGTATTAGTACAGTACTGTAGAGCAGGAAGTAGTACTGTATCATGTACCATTTAAGGCCCTTTACTCTTACCAAACTTAAAAAACTGATAAAACAGGAACGATTGGCTGGTCTCAAACTTTTATCAGGTGGTGGATAAAGAATATCAATAGGAAAATTATGAATATTTGAATGTTTTATGAATTTATGATTTATGTGTGTTTTTTTTTTCTTTTAATAATGCATTTTTAAATTATTTTTAAATTCTAAAGAAATTTATTCATTAAGAACATAAAGCTGCCACCTGCCAGCAACTGTATCAATAGCACTCAAACAGAAAACATTTATGCAATGTTCACTTTTTCAGTACTATTTATTTGAACTTTGCTTTTGTAAGGTTTTGCTCTGTGTTATTCTGGTCCCTTAACTTCGATCTGGTTCTCCTCTATATTTATGTTTTCCTTCCTGAGCCCTCCTCCTTAGTGGGTTCACCTCGGTGGGATTTTAATGGTTAAAAATACTCAAAAATACTGCACAATATTGGGCAAGTGGAGTTGATGATACGTTCAAGTTAATAAATGTGTAAGAATCTGCTGGTGGGTCACAGATGCAGCTGCTCAGCTCCTGAACACTATACCCAGCCACACAATAGTCCAAAGACTCCAAACACCCAGGGCTCCTGGCTCAGCATCTCGCTCCCAACACACTCCTCACACTACAACATCAAACATCAAACGCAGAACAGTGGGGAACTGTTCCTCTAAACAAACCGTGTTGTGAAGGAAGCTGTCCTGCAGCAGAAAAACAAGCAGTGTACTGCATACCTGCCTTAGACAAGGCCTCAATGAGCTCCTGACTACATGCAGGGGCTCCAAGGGTAGAAACATTACCATATTGTGTTAATAGGATTATTATTTTAAATTCTAGAAAATCACAGTACAGTAGTTTCAGAGCAGCAGATTCAGAGAAGCGGATTCAGAGCAGCGGATTCAGAGCAGCGGATTCACAACAGCAGTTTCAGAGCAGAAGATACAGAGCAGTAGATACAGAGCAGTAGATACAGAGCAGAAGATACAGAGCTGTAGATACATAGCAGAAGATACAGAGCAGAAGATACAGAGCAGAAGATACAGAGCAGAAGATACAGAGCAGAAGATACAGAGCAGTAGATACAGAGCAGAAGATACAGAGCAGAAGATACAGAGCAGTAGATACAGAGCAGAAGATACAGAGCAGTAGATACAGAGCAGAAGATACAGAGCAGAAGATACAGAGCAGAAGATACAGAGCAGAAGATACAGAGCAGAAGATACAGAGTAGAAGATACAGAGCAGAAGATACAGAGCAGAAGATTCAGAGCAGAAGATACAGAGTAGAAGATACAGAGCAGAAGATACAGAGCAGAAGATTCAGAGCAGAAGATACAGAGCAGTAGATACAGAGCAGAAGATACAGAGCAGAAGATACAGAGCAGTAGATACAGAGCAGTAGTTTGAGAGCCTAAGATTGAGAGCCTCAGATTGAGAGCAGCAGATTCAGTGCTGCAGATCCAGAGCAATAAATCCAGAGCAGCAGATCCAGAGCAATAAATCCAGAGCAGCAGATTCAGAGCAGCAGATTGAGAGAAGCAGATTCAGTGCTGCAGATTCAGAGCAGTGACATTAAAGACAGCAAGGGTCTAACCCTAACCATGACACATTTACAGTGTTTATGACACTAGTATAACACTAACTGACAATTGTCAGTTGCATGTGTTGTGCTCTGGAGTGAACTGCACTACTTTGGCTGTGTGTGCGAGTTCTGTGTGATTTATTCAAGTTCAAATGTAAAACAGAGAAAATATAAAAGCTCAGTGTAAAGATAACTGCTAAATACTGAACTCTATTGAACTTCTATTGTTACTGTATGTAGAGAGTCAGAACCTGGTAGAGCATTCAGTATTTAACATCAGATCACACACACACACACACACACACACATACACGTTCCACTCAAAACATTCCTGTATTGGCTGTAGTGCTGATCTCTCAGGCTTTTGTGACCTACAAGGACAATACCATGAACATGGAGCTTGGTTTCCCCATGAGAAAGACGACATGGCATTCCCTAATCTGGAGGATGTGTGTTGCGTTGCGCTGTAAGCATTCCTGCTAAATTAGATTTTAGTTGCTTGTCGTTTCCTTCCTATAGCTTCTCCTCATCCATCACTCTCTCCCATTACTTACAGGTCAGGCCCAGCCGTGTCCTCTACACCAGAGATATGAGGGGGCAGCCTCATTAGAGTGATGGATCTCTCTATATCTCCCTTACACACAAACACACACATACAAACACGGTGTTCTGCCACCGTACTGCAATGTTCGTTGCATGTTGTCATGTCTCATATATTATCAATGAACCAAATGTGTGTGAAAGGTTTAAATAAGTAATCAAATATGGAAAACCTCCAAGGACCCAAAGTTCTGCATAGTGTCAGGACATGAAGTTTTATATTATTTAGTTCTTGTTTTATTTATTTGTGCACTCTGAATTGTCATTGTTTGTCATCTGTGTGTGTGTATAAATATCACTGACTGTCCAAAAAAAGTCACCACCTGGATTAAACAAAATTAATAAGCCTCCCATTGGATAATAACTGCATAAATGATTATGTTTCAGCTGGCAACAAGTTATTTAACCCTAACTGAAACAACTAATATTGGGTTAAAAACTGTCCAAATCTGGAAGGATGGTGGGGAACCATCCAAGAACCACCAAGAAATGTGGTCAGAAACATCTTGAATGACTGTGTTCGGTGAACGTTTGGTGAAATCAAATCATTAAAGCAGCAGAACAGGTTTTGTTCAATAGTGAAAGTAAGAGCATTTCCAGATGCACAATGCTAATGGAATTTAAGGGATCGGGACTAAATGTAACATGATGGACATGTGGACATTGAATGAAATGATGGGGCCCAAGTGCAGGGGGAACGCAAACAGAGGCACACACTCGCACCACACCACAACCCGGCCAAAAGGAGTCCCGGTCGAGCATGCATTGATGCATGCATTGACGCATTGATTCGAGTGTACTAACCTCTACTGTGCACAAAGTGGACTAACAATACAGCAAATGGATGGCGGGCAACCATTCACCCACCTGATGTTAAAGAACGGCAAGATGAAAAATGCAGAGGGCATGTTCTGGCATCCATGTGCACTATAGCCATGCAGCTTGGACTTGTTTCAATCCAGCGTCCAATCATTGTCCTGTTGTAGAAGCCATCCTTTTTTCATTACCTTGTTTAATCGGTAATGTGCTGGTATTTAGTGGAATCCATTCCTTCACTTGTGCAGTGTTTCCTGTGCCACTGGCTGCAACACAACCCCAAATCATGATAAATCCACCCCCATGCTTAATGGTTGGAAAGGTGATCTTTTCATGAACTGCTCCTCCTTTTTTTCTCCAAACATGCCTTTGCTGATTGTGGCCAAAGATTCTATTTTAACTTCATCAGTCCACAGCACTTGTTTCCAAAACACATCAGGCTAGATGCTAGATTCTGTTGCATACTCTTCCATTGCTGCACAGTGGAACGGTGCACCACCACTCCTGAGTCTGTTAAATCTTCCTGCAGTTTTTTCGCAGTCGAATGGGGATTTTGATTCGTCTTTTTGAGCAGCATACGAGCAGTTCTCTCTGACAGTTTCCTTGGTCTTCCAGATCTTGTCTTGACCTCCACAGTTCCTCTGAACTGCTATCTCTTAATTTCTACATTTCTCTGACAACACTGTAGCTTTCTCCTGCATTGTGGGCATCAATAACTTTCATTTTCAGAGTCTTACACAGCTGCTTAGAGGAACCCATGGCTGTTGAGTGTCCACAAGTGTGTGCACAATTTTTTTAAAATTGGCACCAGCTGACATTTACTAATTACATTTGTGCATCAACTGTGCATCAATGTTTGCAGAAAATATTGTGTATTTTTTTCAATTTCAAAATCACCAAAATCTGTTATTTATCAAGGGGTGCCCAAACTTTTGTTGAAGACTGTGGTACCTACCAAACGTGATCCAAGGAAAGATAACTGGGTCTTTCGCACCCAAGGCTCGTTGATGAGTAAAGGCAAGTCTGCATGGTCCCGTCCCAAAGCGGAGCTCCTGTTGTACAAAAAGTTAATGCTGAATGGGGTCAGAACACACGGTGCCATGCGGTGTCAGATCTGTATCATGTCATAACATCTTCTCTGTAATAAAGTTTGGAGATGAGAGGTTTTGACAGTGAAGATCTATTAAGAATATGGAGGTTTCCAGCATCAGGGTCATTTTGTTACTCCAGTATTTATAGTCCTGTTGTACGGAAACTGTACAAAGCAAACCCCCCACCGACACCAGCGCACTCCCTCCTACAGCCCTTCCCTCCTCAGGGTCACCAACCACCCCGCTCTGAAGGCTGACCCAGGAGCTGTCCAGCATTTATCAAACACATAATTAAAGCTCACAGTGAGCCTGGCACCTCGACGGTCTGCAGGGGCCAGAGGTGACATCATTATCCCACTCAGGCTTCCCTCTCTCTCTCTTCAGCCCCCCTGTCTCTCTCTCTCCCCGCCTTCAGGATCCAGTCATTAAAGACCTCCCTCTTCATTCATTATGGATGTGTTTGTGCCTTTGTTCAGTGTGATGCTCTTCTGAATGAAGAAAGCGAGAGAGAGAGAGAGAGAGAAAGAGAGAGAAAGAGAGAGAGAGAGAAAGAGAGAGAGAGAGAGAGAGAGAGGCGAGAGAGAGAGAGAGAGAGAGAGAGAGACGAGAGAGAGAGAGAGAGAGAGAGAGAGAGAGAGAGAGAGAGAGAGAGAGAGAGAGAGGACACTGGGAGAAAGGGAGGCAGTAGGCCGGAGATAGAGGTAGAGAGAAAGCTCAAGATGCAGGAGAGCGAAAATATAGGTGCAACAAAGATGGAGAAAGAACAAGAAAGATGAAAATACTGCATATCTTTTTTCTTGTTTTTTAAAGTAAATGTGAAATTTTTGTCATCCCACTCTAGGCAGCTATCATCAGTACCACGGGAGCAATGTACTGGGACGGTACCATGATGAAGGGCACCTCATTGGGACCTAGGCTGGGACTTGAACCTGTGACTCTCTAAACAAGGGAGTAATCCTAGCAACTAGGCCACAAACTTCTACAACAGCAGCCTCGGCCGTTCACCAGGGCGCCAACACTTATTTCAGGGCAGATTTCTGATCTATTTGTGCTACAAAACTAAAAATTGACAACATTACTCTCAGAAGCGGTTAGGGTTAGACGTTCACCGTCTATATCACCTCAGGTTAGTCTGGGCTCGTCACAACATACTCACACCATACTCACACCATACTCACATGAAAAATGCAAAGAGCATGTTCTGGCATCCATGTGCGGTATAGCCATGCAGATTGGACTTGTTTCAATCCAGCGTGCCACAGTTCATCATTGTCCATCCTTTTTTCTGCTTTAGCCTTTTGACAGATGGTGTGATGTTTGCTTCCAGAATTTACTGGTATTTAGTGGAATCCATTCTTCTTTCCACCCGTGCAGTGTTCCCTGTGCCACTGACTGCAACACAACCCCAAAGCCTGATAGATCCTCCCCCATGGTTATTGGTTGGTAAGGTGATCTTTTCATGAACTGCTGCTCCTTTTTTTCTCCAAACATGCCTTTGCTGATTGTGGCCAAAATTCTATTTTAACTTCATCATTCCACACTTGTTTCCAAAACACATCAGGCTAGATTCTGTTGCATACTCTTCCATCGCTGCACAGTGGAATGGTGCACCACCACTCCTGAGTCTGTTAAATCTTCCTGCAGTTTTTTGCAGTCGAATGAGGATTTTGATTTGTCTTTTTGAGCAATATATGAGCAGTTCTCTCTGACAGTTTCCTTGGTCTTCCAGATCTTATCTTGACCTCCACAGAAAGAAACTTTTACAACAGCAGCCTCGGCCGTTCACCAGGGCGGCAACACTTTTTTAAGGGCAGATTTCTGATCTATTTGTGCTGCAAAACTGAAAATTGACAAAATTAGTCTCAAACGCAGTTAGGGTTAGAAGCTCGCTGTCTACATCATCTCAGGTTAGTCTGGGCTCGTCACACCATACTCACTCGAATTAAACATGGCCACTTGTCTGCAACATCGCATCAGTCAACATCAAGAGTTTTCATCGTGGTTTTGCTGGATGCTTCTCTAACAGTGCTGTTGTTATTCAGGAAGGTAACCCTGCTTCACGGCCTTCCATGTGGTCTGAAGAACATTGCTCCAGTCCTCTCTCAGAACCACATAAAGCTCCTCATCTGTATCAATGTTGGGTTGATGTTTGGTGTTTGGGAAGCCTGGGAAAGCTTATAGAAGTCATTTTCCTAGAACTGCACACCCTGGGAACCATTAAGGAACCTTCTAGATTGTTGTGAAGAGCCTGGGACAGAAGCATCTTCATAACCAAGATGGACAACAGCAGCAAAGTGAATCCTCAGAGACGAGTGGAGAACGGTCAGTGCTGGAGAAGGAACGGTGGAAATGAACCAGGTATGTTCTCCAGACTCGTTCCCCAGCTGCTGGTACTAGAAACACACTTGTTCCGGCGGCGCTGAAGACTTCATTACGTTATTTTTAAGTGTGCGGGGACTAACGCGTACCTCCTGCGCCGAAATTGCTGCGGTGGCGCTGCTGGAGCAGCGTGTGATTTTTCCTCTTTAAGGGTAGATATTATTATTTGCCTCTGTGTGGGTTATTAGAGCACCGTTGTCGCGGCAACAATCAATTTCCCCCCAGAAAGTGGCAGAGTTCCATTAGTCATTTTAATGAGAGGTGGAGGGACATAGAGAACAAGAGAGAAGAGGGAGCGAGAGGAACATGGAGACGGGATGAGGAGAGAGAGACAGAGATGGACAGAGGAGAGAAGACGGATGCAAAGGTGGACTTAACCCCCCCACCCCTCTCTTTCTTTCTTTTGCCCTCCTTCCACACCTCTCCCTCTTTCTTTCTCCCTCTCCCACCCTCCATCTCTATCTCTCTCTCCTCCCAAACCTCTGCCCCTATCTCCCTCTTTCTTTTTCATACCATCCCTCCCTCTCTATTTCTCTCTCTCCTTCCACACCTCTCTCTCCTCTCTCCCTTTCTTTCTCTCTCTCTACCTCCTTCCACACCTCTCCCTCCTCTCTCCATCTTTCTCTCTCTCCCACCCTCCCTCTTTCTCTCTCTTCTACCATCCCTCCCTTTCTATTTCTCTCTCTCCTTCCACAAATCTCTCTCCTCTCTCCCTTTCTGTCTCTCTCCCACCCCCCTCTCTTTCTCTCTCTCTACCACCTTCCACACCTCTCTCTCCTACAACATCTCTCCCTCATCTCTCCCTTTCTTTCTCTCTCCCACCCCCCCTTTCTCTTTCTCTCTCTCCTTCCACACTTCTCCATCCTATCTCCCTCTCTCTCTCTCTTACTCTCTTCTTCCACACCTTTCCCTCCCCTCTCTCTCTCTTTCCACACCTCTCCCTCCTCTCTCCATCTTTCTTTCTGTCTCTCCCACCTTCCCTCCCTCTCCCTCCCTCTCTCTTTCTCTCTCTCTCTCTCTCTCTCTCCACTGCTGAGTTGTGCGGTAGAGCCAGAGCTCCACATGAAAGGAAGCTGCAGAACAACTGACTTAAGCTGATTTCCATTAAACGGCTGCAGTTTTTAGGCGTAAACAGACGCACGAGAACAGAGCACCACCCCACCCTCACCCCGCCCCCCACCCCGCTAATGAACACACTCAGCAGTTTTGGGAGCATCTCCCAATTACAGATCTCCCTCTCTCTCTCTCTCTCTCTCTCTCTCTCTGAAGCTCTTACCTACTTTAACATTCAGCCTTCCTACTGTGAAGCAGTAAAATAAAGAACACGCTAGTTTTATGAATCAATAACCAAACTGGTTTGTTTTCTATGTATTATTTATTTTACAGCTCTATAAATAAATATGAATTAAACAGAATATAAACAGTTTATTAAACAACACCCTCAAATATGTTTTTTTTTTAATGTGATATTTATAACATTTGTGCAAGCGTGATGGAGATTTACCCGTTTCCATTTCCACCCACTAGCTCGACACAAATCACACACTACAACCAACACTGGGAGGGCGAAGTTGACACTCAGAATGACCTGATGGAAGCCCATGAGGAGCAGCTAACAAGCACTAACCAGTGCATCACCATGCGGGACAGTCCTTAATGCAGAAATGAACATAAATAAGGATAAATAAATAAATAAATAAATAACATAATAAATATTCATAGTCATTTTATGTTTGTTTATTATGCATTTGTTTATTTATTTGTTTATAATTTGCAGTGCAGTCACAAATAAATAAATAAACTAACACAAATACATAATATAAACATAAATAAAAATAAATAAACAAGCAAACACAAATTAAAAATAAATACAATAACAAATAAAAACAAAATGAACCAAAACTGAGCATAAATAAATAAATACATTTCTAAACATAAACAATGAGTTTTTTTGCTACGGTTGCATGAGCAGAGGAGCCAGTGATGAATAAAGCTCAGGGAATTTAACCCTTAATATTTGGGTAGTTTGGATAAGCTCTAATTGTGTTTTTTTTTTACAATTTTTTTTGCTCAATTAGGTCAGGAAGTTTGAATTTCCCTCTCTTCATCCACACACACCACCAGCGTCTCTCTTTCTAAGGTTCTGTGATAGCTAGTCACTGGCACACTCATTAGATCTAATATTACATACGGTTAGTCTGGAAACTGAGGGGTAATTAATTTCTGCAGTTGTTTACTCTGCCATCGGTGTTTGATCAATGGGATTCTCTTGGGAGCAGGATATGACCTCACATGCAGGCTTCCACACACACGCATACACTCGTATTACTGTCGTTATGCGTGTAACTATAGGCCTACAGTGCTTGATCTATGCTTTGTACATTTTTCTCGCACATCATACATTTTTGTTACTGTACCTTTAATGCTAATATATGCAAATGGTGTGTGTTCTGATTGGCTGTCTCGTAGTGTGCCTTATTTACATAGCTGTGTGGGTTGGGTGTGGGTGGATGGTGCTAAATGGACGAAAAGGCAGATGTGTGTAAAATGGCCTATTAGCAACATGGCTGCTTCCAGTACAGCGACTTCAAGAACTCACTGTTCACTTGCTCCCTGATGTATCGCACCCCTGACAAGTGATGTAGATGAAAATGTTCACTTCTCCTGTCAGTTTCCTAAAAGTTATGGTTGATCTGTGACCGAGAGAGCGAATGGTGACCATGTGGTTGGACCTAAGCACCACCTGTTCATATTTGGTACTAACTAGAGCACACCTGGAACACCTGGAACGTAAGACCTGCAGGTATGGAGATGCTCTAACCATCCCAATGAGGCCAAGATTCTTATGCTCATTCCAGGGTTCGGTATCTTCTTCTGATCACCCTTAAGTACCATGGACCAGCCCCATGAGCTTCTAGCTCCTAGATCTGGAAACTTCACCCTCGGCTCAGTAGGGGCTCGGATTCTGTAAAGCTGCTTTGTCACAGACAAATCTGTTGTAAAAAACGCTTCACCAATAAAATTGACTTGACTCAACTCGTTTAAGCCTCTACGCCTCAATGAAGCCGCGATGCTGTGGGTTGAACTTGCGTTTGTTGTTTTTGTCATGTCTGTTCGCCTCTCTCAGGAGCCTGACAGGGTTTGTTTTCTCTCTTTACCTTTAAAGTGGAGAGGTTAAAATGTAAAAACTCTAGAAACCCAGCTTTCAGAAATCACTCAACCCTACACGGAGATCACTCACCTGCTGAAGGTGAAGATCACTGCCAAGATCTGAAGAGCTGGAGCCATGTTGGGGCATGTCTTCCATTTTGGTACAACCATCAGCTCCTTTGCCCCAACCTTCAAGAAGGTTCTTTATTGTCCCTCAGGGTTTGTGATCGTCATTGTCAGAGCTAAAGTGATGATTTCCAAAAGATTGCATTGTTTTTATAGCATTTTCCCCAGTTAGCCCACTTACCATCCAAGACCATTAGCCATATGATGCTACCAGTACAGGAGGTCCTCGAGTCACATCAGGGTTCCTTTTCTCCGAATGCGATGTAACACAAGTCGGAACTCATGCATGTAATGATGGTATATATTTATTAAACATGAACGAGTAGCATATCGCTAATATGAGTGTCTCACATAGGCGTTTGAGGTGGGTGTGGTGTGTTTCATAGGGAGCAATGCATTGTGGTCTATGTAGTGTCTGGTGCAAGAAGACAGGTGGGTACTATAGCAGAAAAGAGGTGGAAAGAGTTGTTCTTTGCGAGCGCACGTAAAATAAACACATAGATCACATTCACAGCAGTAATGAAGTGAAACAGTTCAATTCAACCAGCCATAACATTAGGACCACTGACAGGTGAAGTGAACATTGACTGTGTAGTTATTTTCTTTCCATGGCACCTGTCAGTTGGGGGAGCTATTCTGCCATATTAGGCAGAAAATGAACAGTCAGTTCTTGAAGTTGGCGTGCTGGAAGCAGGATCTGAGCATCTCTACAATAGTAGGTATTGTGGAATGTTCCATGAGTGCAGATGTTAGTTCTTACCAAAAGTGATCCAAGGAAAGACAACTGGTCAGGGTTGGAACAGGGTCGGTGGCACCCAAGGCTCATTGATTCATGTGAGTGAAGACTGGTCACCACAAACTGTTCCAGGAGCACGACAGGAACATGCCTTCATCCTTCCCTACTGGTCAATCTCCACTTCTGTGTTAGGTCTCTTATAATCTTTGCTCAGTGTTTAGCATATATATATATACTTCCTTATATATATATGAAAAAACATTGTGTGTGTGTTTTCATCAAGAAATAATACAAAACCATTAAAACATCAAAATTGTTTTAAATTTTAAGTCAATCAGCTACATTTTATTTTTGAGTTTCACATAATTTTCTTTAATAGCTATAATAAATTTGGGAGGCGGGTGGTTAAAGGGCTATTTACGTAAGTCAACAAAGACACCAACATATCAAACATCCATTTTGATTATAATTCTTATCTGAAGGTTTGAATTGCTTTATAAATCCCTGTATCTGGATTCCACTTTGGGAACTGCCATGGCCCCTAAACCCTGGAATTCCCTCTCTTAGCCCGTACGTGATCGCTCTCATTCTTCACTTTTAGAATTTCATATTTTTTTTCTACAATGACCTTTCTTCTGATCCTCTTCTACAATTAATGAAATGAAATAACTGATTATTTAATCCGTTTAGTGATTTATTTTGTGAAGTGTCCTTGAGTTTGTGAAAGGCACTACATAAATTCAATGTATTATTCTTTCATTATTGAAATCGCTTATGCAATTTGGGTCGTGGGGAAGCTGGAGCCCATCCCAACTGACTCCGGGCACAAGGCAATGTTCACCCTAGACAGGAGGCCAGCAGGTAACACAGAGACAGACAACCATTCACATACACTCACAGCTATGGTCACATAGAGCAACCAGTCAACCTAAACTACACGTCTGTGGGAGGAAACCGGAGAACCTGAACGGCAACTGAAGCAAAACCGGGCATCAAACCCAGGACCTTCTTGCTGTGAGGAGAATCAACATGGTTCCTCAGCCCAGAAGAAGCAGAACATCGTATGAAGAGAACGTGGTTGCGAGAGAGGGAGGTGCGCTGCTGAAAAAGCACTGATGGTTTGTGACATGGCACCTGTCTTGCTTTCTTTCTGCCGTTTGCCACAGAAACAGTGGAACTAATGAGCAATTGGCTCCTAAGGGAGGGAAGAGAAGAAGTAGTGTGTGTATGTGTGTTTGTGTGCGCTGCCCATGCTGCACTGACCCGATTAACACTGCCATGGCTCGGGCTCCCCAGAGGAACCAGGCCATTTGTTCACTTGTTTCTCTTTGCCGCTCGTGTCATTTCGGTGAATGAGTGATCAATATGGCTTTTCTGCTGCTTGAGTTCGTCTCTCTCTGGGGTCGGGTTAGAGTTCTATAATTCCCCCGCTCCTCATTCTTTCTTCTGCGTTTCCGTATGTGTGTGTTACGTGTGTATGAGTGATTCCGCACCCGACCACCCAGACCTAGCTCTTGCATGTGTGTAGTGTGCGGGTCTACACATCATCGGCAGAAAGGCGTGTGGAGTCCACAGGCCCAGTGAAGACAAGATCAGATCAAGATAAGATCTATTAGGCAGATCTTGAAGTTGTAAGCATCTGAGGTCTTGTCGTGATGGCATAGAACGTCTCCAGAACAGAAGGAACTTACCAAAAGTGGTCCAAAGAAGGATGGTTGGTGGTCATGGCTAGCCCAACGAGGAGCTCCTGTTGCAGCTCCTACTGCTGACCGGTCTACCAGCAACCACAATCAAGCCACTGCAGAGGATCCAGAATGCAGCAGCTCGGCTGATCTTCA
>JBBIGC010000002.1:3064990-3077702 GCA_037576955.1 Lepidarchus adonis
CAGACTGACACTCTCCAGACTAACACTCTCCAGACTGACACTCTCTAGACTAACACTCTCCAGACTGACACTCTCCAAACTGACACTCTCTAGACTAACACTCTCCAGACTGATACTCTACAGACTGACACTCTTCAGACTGACACTCTCCAGACTGACACTCTACAGACTGACACTCTTCAGACTGACACTCTCCAGACTGACACTCTCCAGACTAACACTCTCCAGACTGACACTCTCTAGACTAACACTCTCCAGACTGACACTCTCCAGACTGACACTCTCTAGACTGACACTCTCCAGACTGACACTCTCCAGACTGACACTCTCCAGACTGACACTCTCTAGACTGACACTCTCCAGACTGACACTCTACAGACTGACACTCTCCAGACTGACACTCTTCAGGCTGACACTCTCCAGACTGACACTCTTCAGACTGACACTCTCTAGACTGACACTCTCTAGACTGACACTCTCCAGACTGACACTCTTCAGACTCACACTCTCCAGACTGACACTCTCCAGACTGACACTCTCTAGACCAGGGGTGTCGAACTCCGGTCCTGGAGGGCCAGTGTCCTGCACACATTGAGGATTTCTCTCCTCAGATACGCCTGGTTCAAATCACCTGTTAATTGCCAGGTTGAGGAAGTGTGTTTGAGAAGGGGCTGGATACAAACTGTGCTGGATACCGGCCCTCCAGGAACTGAGTTTGACACCCCTGCTCTAGACTAACACTCTCCAGACTGACACTCTCCAGACTGACACTCTCCAAACTGACACTCTCTAGACTAACACTCTCCAGACTGACACTCTACAGACTGACACTCTTCAGACTGACACTCTCCAGACTGACACTCTCCAGACTGACACTCTCTAGACTGACACTCTCCAGACTGACACTCTATAGACTGACACTCTCCAGACTGACACTCTTCAGACTGACACTCTCCAGACTGACACTCTTCAGACTGACACTCTTCAGACTGACACTCTTCAGACTGACACTCTCCAGACTGACACTCTTCAGATTGACACTCTCCAGACTGAACCTTTCCAAACCGAACCTCTCCAGACTGATCATCTCTAGACTGAGACTCATAAGAGGGTAAACCATTTTGTGGTCAGTGGTGGCATTGTGCTTGCCCTGGTGATCCAATGGTTGCAGGTTCAAGTCCCAGCCCAGACACCACTGAGGTGCCCTTGAGCAAGATACTGTCCCATCAAGTGAGGCTTCACATATTGCTGAGCCCAACAAGAACCCTACCTTCTCAAATTTGGAAGCAAACATCAAAACTCTTCTCAGTTCTGGCTTCTAAGCAGTGGAATGAACAACTACAGAGAACCTTGCTGTCTTCAAACGACAACTGGAGACTCAACACTTCAAAGAGAACCTCAGACAAGAAGTTCACGTCATTCTGACAAACTTTCTCACAACTAACCAAAAAACTTGTCTTTTCTGAGTGGGGATGACCTTCAGCTCTGGTATAGTCTGGTTTGTCTATCAGCTCTCTTCAGTCATGGTTTTACTAGTGTGAAGGGCAGGTTTTCTCTGTAGACTACAAAGAACTTATATATATCACTCTGGGTAAAAGCATCTGCCAAAAGCTGGAAAAGCTAAGTCAAGTCAAGTCCATTTTACGTATATTGCACTTTTTACAACTGACGTTGTCACACGTCAGCTTTACAGAATCCGGGTCCGAGCCCATAATGAGCCTAAGGCAAGAGAGGCAAGAAAAACCTCCATAAACCTTGGGAGGAACCAAGGCACTGAAGGGGAACCCATCTTCCTCTGGTTGACACCAGATAGTAATAACAGACAACAGTTCCTTGTGTACACCTGGGCCTCACTGACCTATGGTCAGTTAGGTGGAGCATGATTCTGTCTGTATGGGCTTTCCTCAGTAGGAGAGTGATATCAGGATTGGTCTGCATCACCATGGTCCAGCCAGCAGAGTGGAAATGCATTACTGGTATCTCAGAGCAGCAGGAAGTTTACATAAATGTCAAAAAATGATGAAACAAAACTGAGATGCAAGGTTTGTTTGGACACCAACATGCAGTTTGTAACAGGGTCTACTCCCTGAACTGGTGGTTATGCTCATCCAAGTTTTATGTTTGGGAATTGAATGCTAACCTGTCTGGTATGATCCCAAAGAGGAATGCTGGCTCTGATAGAAAGGGGTCAGAACAAAAAAATGCACCTACAGACGACGATTATTATAGGCCTAACAGGAACTGCAGAAAACTGTCCCTTTTACTAATGCGACGGAAATTTTGGACCCCGTACCACTCAGCCTTGCCTGCGGTTCCTGTAAGTGAGCCTGAAGCAACACACCGCCGTCTGGCTCTATTCTGGGCCCATGGTTCAATTGTCTACACGAAGCTCATGTAAAGCATATCATCTGACCATATTAACATAGATATTCTCTGGACACCAAGTCCAGCTCTTAGGGTCAGTCCCAGTAGGAGCCAACCTAACACAAGAAGCTTTTAAGCTGCACATTTATCATGCCTTGCGTTTGATATTGTGCTATTTATTCTGTACCACCAGGGGATAGGGGAACAAAGGCTTCTGCAGGAGAAGGCGGATCTCAACAATAAACCACGGGCGAAAAAGCCCTGGCACAGATAACTTTCGAGGAAGGCCCTGGAGACGGGCTCTCTTGGCGTGCCACCTCTTTTTCCGTGACAGTTTTAGCAAACTGTTTATCCCGCCGTTTTAAGCATTCATCACCGTTGATATCGCAACCAGAAGTGAGAGGAACCTGCGAGAACTTGCGGCTTCGGAAGTGGAGGTTGCAACGCTGGGACAGCGTATCTTATACCTTGTGATTTGGAGAAAGAAAACCTATTAAACGCTCTCAAACACCTGCAACGTGTTATTTGCAGCGTCTCCGCGAGAACGGCGAAGGTATAAAAGAAGAAGGTTCAAAGCTAGAGAGCAGATAGATGGGAATTTGATGAGAACGTGGGATTGCTCAAAGTAGATGATTCTCTGAAAAAAAAAGGATCATAAATAAATAAATAAAAGACACCCAAACCACACACTCTCCTCCATGCCACAACAAAGATGAATAGAGAGCAAACCTCAGCACGCCTACAGAGAAGTAAATGTTTTTCCACTGTCACCCCTCTGCGCTACGATCTTCAGATAAACTCGAGGAGAGCGGGGGAGAAGCTTGAGTATTAATTCTGCACTTCTCCTGCAGATTTCTGCTTCCCCTCAAAGCCCTCATCTTCAACATCAAACGGCGGCGGGCCCGAAGTATGTGCATTGTGTCCTCCGACTGCGAGCACTATTCAAACGAGGCTGTTCAAATGGACTGCGTGAAATCTGACCTCGCAAAAAATAACTCCAGCCGTCCAGTAGATCATTTTCATGGAGATAAAATAACCGGAGATTGTACGAAGAAAGGACGAAGGAATGTTTTTCTATGCAGATTTCGCCCACTTTTCAACGCTCTAATGAAACCCTGTTGTACAGTTACCACATCTTGACCAAATAAAGAGCAAATATTAAGATATCTACTTTCAAGATTAAATTTATTTACATTAGCCAGCGCTAGATAATGTCATAGTGCTGCAAGACTCTTCAGCCTAATCTTACATTCGAGCAATTTAATTTATTTAGTTCCACCAAATGTAGTCAGCCATATTTGGTGCCTGGAGTTAAACAGCTACACTCATATCATAAAAGCTCAGCGCTAAATACAGATATGGGCGGAGCCTTCTGTTCATCCATTTCCTCTGGTTTCCTGCTTGTGGATATGAATGAGCAGAAGTCATCGGTTGGTGCAGCCAATAGCGCAAATGAGACAAAACGTATACAATAATGGGCTGAACTTCTTTGGTTGGGCTTGTTTTAGTAAATCTATAGGACGTTACAGCCTAAATGTGGGCTAACTCCGCCCATTTCCCCCAACATCACCATGTTTGTTATAAGGTCCCCTAGTGGATATACTTGTAAATATCTACACCAACGTAAACTACACTTGGAAGTATGTAGATGGACATTATCATGACTATTAAGATCTCCTCCATGTTTAATATTGGGCCCCTAAGCTTGAAAGTACACTGGAAGTTATTATCATGATGATCTCCATTGCTTCCACAATCGCTGCCGACCAAGTAGACGTACTGCTTAACATCCATAAACTACGCATGGAATGCATTATGATGTTCTCCTTCACCATCACCATGTTTGCTGTTGTTAGGATCTATTGATCTATTGAATACCCCCAATTTGATGTACTGCTAAACAGACTCACTGCTTTAAGCTTTTTATATTCAACATTAAATACATTTCCAGATATAAATGGAGCCCTCCGTCCATAATGAGCATTTGTTTCACTGACATAAACTGTGCATGGAACATTTGAAATACGGTTTGTTAAGGGAGCATAAATAATCAGCTATGAGGTGAAAGAATGATATGTGTATTTTTGGAGGACTTTTATTGTAAAAAACTTCAGCGACAGCTGTAATGAAGGAGGCACTAAGCTGTACAATTTAATGTATGAAAATGATAACGTCGATAACTGCTGTTTTTTTTTCAATTAAGCTTGTTTTCACTTATTTATTAAGGTACAAACCAGGTTTTAATTATTTTAATGTAATACTACATTCATTTTAAACGGATATAACACACATTTTATGAAAACTGTTATTTATTCACTTCATAACTTGATACTCCGCTTTGCTAGAGCTGTTATGCATATGATTTAGCATGCTAGCATGCTACGTTGATAAGGTCCATTCAGCGTGAAGTCCTCAAGTAAAGGTGATCTGAAAAAAGACTTAAGTAATAAAATGCTTTGAATTCATTACTGTTGACATTTGACAGAGGGAAAAAGTATTTCCGTGTTTACTGTGTCATGTACGCTGGAGCGGTTTTGTTTATACCTCAGCTGCTCGCTGCCTCTGTAAGATAAACTAAATTGCAAACATTTCTTCCACAATCCTGAACTAAGTTTATGTAAAGGGTAGATGATGTTGACTTGTTAAAGCTGTAACTAAAGTGATGTTAACATTGTCTGATGAAATTATCCTTAAATTTTAAACTTATCGGACTACTATTGCATCCACTGTAAACAGGAAGTGGAACAGGGGTCCTCAGAGGCATAGCTGTACGCGGCATTGCCTGATACTTTCATTTAAAATGGATTCGATTTGTATTCAGATATAACATTAACACCACTGATGTGTGAAAAACCTGTGTGATAGAAGCAGGAGCTTAAGGATCTGATCTGTGTGTGTGTTATTTTAAAGAACACACACACACCTGTAGGACCTGTTTTGCTCCTTATCTCAAGTATGAGTGTTTTACCAGTATCACTTTTTAAACAGGTGCAGAGCGTTTTATCTGTAAATGCAAAAGCATTAGCTAGTGAACACTGATGATTAACACTTATGATGCTGCTGTTACTTAGCAACGGGGAGACACATACATCCAGAAGCATAAAAACGCAGGGAGAGCCCTTAAGTGCAAAATAGTGTGTAGTGGGACTCACATTTTACTCACTTCATTAGGCTGTAACTGAATTAACCTGTTTTTCCACTGCATCTTTATTTGTGTACAGTAACAAAGTACATTTACTTGAGTACTGTACTTCAGTACAGTTTCTGAGTATCTGTACTTCGCTTGAGTAGTCTTTTAACTTTTACATTTCACTTTACTACATTTGAAAGACAAAACCGTACTTTTTACTTCACTACATTTATGTCAAGGTTCTTGTTACTTGTTACTTTCAGAGTAACTTCAGAGAACGAGCTGATGGTGGAGTCCTGCCTTTCAGAATAAACTGTACCACACACGTGAGACCGCACAACGTAAAAACCAATGAAACACGACCCATTGAATACACTACAGTACAGGAAGTGTGGGGTAGATCGCAAATCATTAAAAAAAGTCTGTTAGCCAATCATCCATCCGCACTGTGGTGTTTGGCAGTTGATTGACATGTAGTACAGCCAATCTGAGACAAGCGTCACCACAAATGTTTGGTCAATCGCACAGGCTACTGCGAAACTCCAGCTAACAAATTGCCTAGTTATACAATTCCGATTTATTTCCCCTAAAGAAAGGGTCTAAAAATGAGTGAGGGACCTGGTACAAGAATAAGACCAAATTTGGACTGTTTATTTAAAAGTACAACACTGACTTCCCACCAAAAAGCTAAGAAAGAGAAAAAAATGT
Organism: Lepidarchus adonis; assembly: GCA_037576955.1. Classification (NCBI taxonomy): domain Eukaryota; kingdom Metazoa; phylum Chordata; class Actinopteri; order Characiformes; family Lepidarchidae; genus Lepidarchus; species Lepidarchus adonis. The sequence continues at coordinate 3,071,193 of JBBIGC010000002.1, forward strand.
ATATAATTTTTATTGTTGGTAGATTCTTTTGTCTTGGTCATTTTAAAAGAAGCTCGCAAGCCAAAAAAGTGTGGGCACTCCTGCTATAAATCTTTACTTTTGTATTTTTAATACTTAAGTACTTTTGGAAGCAAGTACTTCAGTACTTTCACTTAAGTAACATTTGACGGTATGATTTGCACTTGTGTTGGAGTAACATTTGACTAGTGGTAACTGTACTCTCACTTCAGTAATGACGTTAGACACTTTGTCCAGCTCTGTTTGAGTGATGGAGAACGGAATGGTCCAATCAAGTGCAAATCTTTGTTTTCCATAAGAGTTTGTAAAATGAAATATGTTTCCAATCAGAAGCATTGTTCTTGCATTCTTTAGTGCATTCTTTTATACTGGAAAACACATTTCAGTTTTAGCCTTTAAGTCTATTTTGTGGAATTTGCCTTGAATCTAGCGAGTTTTAAAAATGATTCTGTTAAATAAAAGAATAATTATGGATTACAGACAAATGTTTTTCATGTTCTCAGAAATCATCCTCTATGAAGGACTACCAGGCCCTAAGGGTTCCACTGTGCTTGCATATATAATGTCTCTTTGCTGTGGTGCTTCTGGTAGAGAATAATGCGTTAGCCCAATTAGCGTTAATTATTTTCTGTTCAGTGACACACATTGCAGTTTCCAGTGTGTACTGCCCCTTATTATAAAAACGTCAGTTTATGATATGCAAATGCATAAAAGGGCTTAACTCACTCGTAACTGCTAAAAAATGTAGCAATAAGCAGCTACGTCAATATCATCTACTGACTTTATGAAGCTTAATAAAGGCTACACAAGCCACTGCGATTACCTTGTCTGTTTTGCTTTTATTTAGCATTTTCATCATCTCATTATGTCTAAGCCCCGCCTTTGTCCCGCCCTGTTGTTATCTAGTTCACCTGTTCCTTGTTCCATATCTCCTCCAATGCCCAGGTGCCATTTTTCAATACTCAGACAAGAGTATTTGTCTGATTTCTGTTCCTTGCCCTCCTGTTGTCCTCTATTGTTAGTGTTTGGTTAGTTCATTCTCATTATTGTGTATTGATCTTGTGTTTATTTTCCGAGTTTGCTGTAATTGTTTTCAGTGAATTAATCATATTTAAAAGCAGGGTCTTGCACTTACTGTGTTACCATTTATTTTTGTTTAAAAATGAATCATATTTTACTTCTTTCTCTACGCTAATTCTGGTAGAAACGAAAAGAAAGCGAGAAACACAAACAAAGTTCCATAGGAAAAAACATTTTATTGAAAATCATTTTCAGTTTGTAACAGACTGGTGGAATGTGTGTCACTTTTAACTCTTTCACGGCCAGCTCTTACTGCATGGGAAAGGGGTGGAGCTACAGCCACTGGGAAACCATAGCAAGAGACAGACAAATGGCAGAAATGGGAGGAATCAAAAAGAAAAAAAAAACTGGAAAAAAAAAAATAATAAAAACTTATAATACTGAATTTTATGTACAAACTGGATAGAAATAAGGAAACTAATTAAATAAATATCTAAAGTACACACGTATGGCACAAATATGCAGCAGTCAGTTTGGCAACTCTCTGTCTCGATTTCTTTCTTTTTTCTTCTTTCTAAACCAAATCACGATGGAAACAGTGCAAAAGGGGTGGGGTGGTGGGGAAGGGTCGAGGACGAGCGCTAGCTAAAATACATAGCAAAAAATTCCAATTTTATACAAAACATCTTCGTTTAAGAGTTTATAAAAAATGTTTTATTGGGTTTGTTGTTGATATTTACAAGCTATTTACCAAAAAAAGTATGTTGGTTTGTTTGGGGTTTTTTTTATGTGTTTTTTTATACTGGACTGTATTGTTTTTTCCATACCAGTCGTTTTCCATTACTTTCTTTAAAAAACGTGTGAATAAGGCTATTGTAACAACCCGGGATCCATATACAATTACAAACATGAATGTATTTACAGCTTCTTGCCTTCAGATGTACGGTGCAAAAAATTAAGAGTCCTCTGAACTCGAGATGACGATGCGAGCAAGGCATTTTACAGTAATCCTGAAGACGCTTCCCCTAGCACGTGGCCAAACATTCCAGCAACGTTTCGCATCCAGTGCTACCAGGCAAACCTCCAGCGATGCTACTGGGACGTTTCACCACTTGCCAGCTTGGAGAAGCTCTTCAGATTCAAAGAAACTAAGAAGATTGTCATTTTTCTTGCCCATAACGGACAGCAACCGAACGGTGATGTGTATGTGTTCTGCAATGTGTCATCTATTTCCACTGCTCAGATTTGTGAGTGTTTTTTTCACAGTTTACCTCATACTTACTGCACAAAGTGAAAAAAAAGCATTAAAAAAGAATACTATTTAAGAAAAAAAGCAAACACAGCAGGATTGTGGTATTTTGCTTATTTTTTTTACTCATTTTAGTGGTTAAGAACACTTTCCCATAGGTGTATTTCAATTTTTATCTCTATTTCTCTCTCTCTCAATTACAAAAATAAATAAAAATTGCATATTTTGCTTATTTTGTGGCCTCTTACAGAGGCACAAACCTCAGATCTCACAAGGCTTGGCTTCTTGGCGAGATTTGACCATGAAAAGATGGAAACAAAAAAAAAAACTCATGAAAGACTGATTGATACTATGACTATGGAGGCCCATCAAAGCTGAAGCTTCCCCGCATGACAAGTTGGTGAAAAAGTCTGGATTTTTATGAGTGAAGTCAATGGGAGGACTTGTCTGCGGGTCTGGACTCGCTCGAAAAGGTTCACATAGACGACCACACACACCATCACATTGGAGAAGCCTGAATAGAGAAGGTTTCTCATGAGAGTGGAGAAGGATGTGTGTAAAAGAGGAGAGGGTTGTGGGAATTCACCCAGTCAAACCCATGGGAGCCACTCGGCTTGGTGACTTCCTGCCTCCTCGTCCTTAAAAATAATGATTTTTTTAGGAAAAACCCTCAACCATAGAGGTTCCTTTAACTTTAAGAAGGTTCTTCACCTTTACATATCTCACTCACATGTTCTTCAAGGAACAAAAATGGATCTTCTGCACTAAAAGTGGCTACAGAGTGTTCTTTGATTGATGTAGTGGAAGAAGAAAAGGAGATGGTTCCATGAAACATGAGATTTGTGAAAAGGTTTGAAGAACCTTCAGAAAATATAGGTTCTACCAAAAAATACACATTCTGAGGAGCTCTTCCTAGACCTTTAACACTTTAGGGCCAATGAGCAGCTTCATTTGGTGAGTTGAACCAGATGTTCTCCAGACTGGGCTGCACATTCTGGACCAGAACTGGGGAACCTTGGTTAACATTAGGGGTTCTTTAAACTTAACAATGTTCTTCAGACTTTTCAGACATCTAACATTTGTAAGAGTGCACCAACACCCTGATATGTACGACATTTCTTTATCCTTCCGCCCCCAGAGGCCATTTTATCAGATTTACATTTTTAGCCAGAGCTAATTCCCATCTGCTTTACTTCCTAACTCTTGTCCGCCCCCTGCTCCCCACTTGAGAAGACCTAATTTCAACCCAGGGCTCGCTGAGCTTCATCAGACGAGACAGGCCTGGCCAGAAGAGCTGCTTTCTTTAAGCCTTGGTGTGATTCTGCCAGACTTGCCCTTCCTCTCCACCATTTCTGGCCCTCGCTTCTCATTCCTTCCAGCTATTTTAAACCCAACATGCTGTTTTTCCTCTGGGGCCTTCTTGCCAAGCTGGCCCTCTTGTTTCCTGACCCAAGTGTGTGTCTGCTGCATGTGTGTGTCGCAGTGTGTGTATATATATATATAAGCTTGTGGTTCAAAAGGCAACTTTTTCAAAATCGACTGTGAACGGGGCAAAGAAATTATGTAAATAAGGTCTAAATTTGCATAATGTGTCTGTTTGCTAAATTATTCATATTCCGTGTGGCCATTTGTGTGCGCTGTGTATCATAAATAAATTCTTTCTACTTCTGTTTCTTTCCACATAAAAAAACCTGTACAGCTAAGAAAAAAAATGGCAAAAAAATGTTAATGAAGTCTTCTGCATTCAATTAAAACAAGTAAATAATAATAATAATAACTATAATGATAATCATTATGCTAATGCTAATAGCAACATGACCCCTGTGCTTTTCTGTTGTTGTTGTTGTTGTTGTTTTTTTGCAGCACCAGTTCATCGAAATAGGGGTCCCATCGTGTGGACATTTGGGACTAGTGCTGCCATTAGGCTCCTCCCCTTGTCGTCAGCACCACTGGTGTTGTGGTAACTCAGGCGTGGGTTCCGCGTGGCGCGGGTGGAGGCGTTTCAAAAGTGCTGCTTTCAAAGTGTTCACGTGGTTTCCTCCACACCGTCCCAGCAGAACGAGCGGCGCCTCTGTTCTCCGGGACTAGCCCTTGGCCTAGCAGACTCAGCGAAATGTGTAAATGTGTGTACGAGTGTGTGTGAGTGTGAGTGTGTGTGTCCCACGCAACATACGAACAGCACAAAGTAAACCAGCACATAAGGATCTCTATGACAATACCTACGTTCTACAAAAAACAAAACCGGCAAGTGGAGGAATGGCCGAGCGCAAGGCGAGTTAAGACGTGTGACCATACGAGAACGAAGAACGTTTTCAAGTAACGACTGGCGGAGTCATCTCGTAGGAGCGCTGAGATGAAGGGAGGGTGGAAATGAATGGCGCAATAACAAAAAAAGACCAAGAAGGCGACTGGGAATCGCTGGGAAGCTCCAAAATGTCTAATGAGCTGATGGAAGAGAGCTTCCCGTTAAGTCCAGCCTCCCGCAGCCTCCGATTCGCCCGTGACCGGCCTCGGCCCGCGGTCATGCATCCTTTCGGTCAGTCCCTCTGGCTTTCTCCAGCTGTGGAGTCTTTGAAGCCAAGTAGAAAAGAGGACCTCCTCGTCCCCTCGCTGTCCCCAAAAACATCGCACCTGTCCCCTGGCATCGCACCCACTATAGGATCCTCCAGGTCCCGTCCAGCGTTCCATTCGTTTCCTGCACGCTCACGTTTTAGGGGGCGGGGTTTAAGAGCAGCATATTGGGAGCCTCGCTCCGCCCAAAAATCTATACCGGTGATAATAATAGTAAGGGACCAAAAAAAAACGGGAAAAGATAAACGACAGCCACAAGAGGAGGCGGGGCTAGCTCGATCCCGCCCCCGAGGGTGGAGGGGCGGTCCATCGAGGAGGGGGCAGCAGGTCAATCGTCAAAACGGGCCTTCCTGGTCCTCAAACCTTGTAGTAGATGTTGGCCGGGCTTTGAGGGGGCATCTCCTGCACGATGTAAACGGGGTGACCGTAGTCCCCGCTGACCTTTTCGTAGTGCGGGCAGAACACGCTGTCAGCAGTCCGCAGCGGGATGATGATGTCACTGGGCTCGGAGCCGTTGTTGTTGCCGCCCCCGCCCCGTTTGGGCGTGGCCAGCGTGCTGAGGGACAGCGCGGCGGCGTGCTGGGGCGAGTGCTTCCGGTGGCGCCGCCGGTACTTCAACAGCAGCACCACCAGCATGACGATGATGATGATGACGATGACGCTGGCCGAGGCGATGCCCGCGAACAGAGCCACCTCCGAGCCAATCACAGACGAGGATTTGCCACCACCGCTGCCAGTGCCGTCGCCCGTCTCGCCCTCACGCTGGGACGCTCCTGGCATCGGGGGAGAAAACAGGGGTCAGTGGTGCGGTCAAGAAAGACAATAATGAATAACATGTTCTTACACACACAACAATCTACTTGGGGAAGGAGCTGAACTGCAGCACACACTCCACCCGTGTCTATGAGCAGGTCCTACCTGGTTTGTCGAGCACTTCGTTGGATTTGGAGTCTTTGCCGGTGTCCGTGTGTTTGGGCGGATGTCTGGTGGGATAATCTTTAGGAGGGACTGGATCTGAGGGGTCTATGAATAAACATAAACATAAACAATAAATAAACAAACAGTCAGAGAATCACAGGCATGAAGGATGCATCTGTGCACATTCTGTGAGTGTGTGTGTGTGTGTGTGTGTGTGTGTGTGTGTGTGTGTGTGTGTGTGTGAGTGAAGCCCAGTATAATGAAGATCTGTGTGATTTAAAATACTCACTCTGTCCGACCTTCATGACGATTTTCATGGATTTCGTTTTACACACTCCTCCTTCCTGGTTCTCCAGACCTTCCATCGTTCCGTTAGACGTCGCTGAAATAGAGAGAAAAAAAACAGGGTCAAGTCTCTGTGGTGTGTGCAGGTTTCTGTTTGTGTGTAGAAGTTCTACCAGAACGTGTGCAGTTGCCACAAGTAAAACACATGGATGGAGGGAGGGAGGGAGGGAGGGAGGGAGGGAGGGTGGGAGGGATGAATTGATGTATGTATGAATAGATGGACAACCTTTTATTATTTAAGATTAATGGATAAACAGATAAATGGATGGATGAGGGCTGGGGGTGGATGGAGGATTGGATGGATGGATGGATTGATAGATGGATGGATGGATGGATGGATGGATGGATGGATGGATGGATGGATGGATGGATGGATGGATGGATGGATG
>JBBIGC010000002.1:3087109-3098064 GCA_037576955.1 Lepidarchus adonis
TAAATACAGGAGTGTAGTGAGGTAATACTAAATACAGAACTGTAGTGAGTTAATACTAAATACAGAACTGTAGTGAGGTAATACTAAATACAGAACTGTAGTGAGTTAATACTAAATACAGGAGTGTAGTGAGGTAATACTAAATAATGACAATTTCATTTAACCAGAAAATAAACCCCAAATAACTCGGAAGTTAAAAACAATTGTACTTTATTGAAAATAAGCTTCCAAACTGTAGCACTATTTCAAACAAATCCAACATAAAACACACAATATTAATTAACCTTAAACACCTCTGCATTGCCATGAAACTGCCAGTAACATCTGCTTTATTCATACATTTAAAGTCCTACATTATAACTAAAAAAGCAGTGGTGTTTACAGCAGTCGGGTCTGGGAGGTCAAGGTTTCTGAAAGGAAACCCATGCTCACAAAAAGCCGTTAAACACCCAAGGACTTCGGACGCAGGCGACTCAGTCAGCAAAGCTCAGCACCTCCTCTTTATTTCAGACCTGAGAAACCATGAGTGATAAATTTCCCACATCAGTATGAACACGTTCCCTCCTTTTTGCACCAAATGAAAGAATAACATCTACCCCCTAATCACCCGCCGACAGGCTACAGCCGTTCAGCAGTGTAGTCAGGTATTCTGGGCCATCGCGTTAATAGTGGACACTTCATCAAACTGCTTGTTCGCAGACTTGACTTTCGCAAGCTTTTAAAGGCAAAACAAACACACTTTTATAACGGGCATTGGCTGCTTCTCCATTTTGGAATCAGATTCTTGCTGCAATGTCTATTGGATGCATTGTGTAGATGTGGCGTTATGAATGGTGCTGCCATTTTTCCTAATTGAGAATATTTGAATACAAATGTCACCAATTTTTGGGGCAAAAATTCACCTGAAACAATGGCACGGAACAGATGTTCGCTCAGTCTTCGGTACTTCTATTTAAAGCTGATGTTCTGCAAGCGAACCAGCAAGAAATCCACACAAGTGAGTCGCAGCCCTGGGTTGTTAATGGTCAGGAAACCCTGCTGCCCCTTGCTGGGCTCATACACAGAATGCTAAATCCATTACCCTGCATGGGGTGAGTGTTAAGAGTCACATTCAAAGCCCACAGAAAAAAACCTTCTGTTTTGGTCGAGGTGAAGAAGTTCACACATCGCAATAAACTTCACTCATCTGAGCCAATACTCGGCTGAGTGCAGAGGCCCAGGCCGAGGCGGATTCATTTAGACAGATGCATGCTCCAACCTGGTGAAGCAACAGTATTATTACATTACTACAACTACTACATTAGCGTGTGTGGAAACACTTTCCCCCAAATCGTTCTTTTAATGTTTAATACTACGTAAAAAGAAGAGGAGAGGATCACTGGATAGTTTTGGTGTCGGAAGATGGGTTGCCCGTCGGAGCCTTGGTTGCTCCCAAGGTTTCTTCCTACAGTTTAGGGAGATTTTCTTTGCCTCCGTCGCCTTTGGCTCGTTAGAGGCTCGGACCCGGATTCTGCAAATTATGTAAAGCTGCTCTGTGACAAAAAGCGCTATTCACATAAAATGGATTTGACTTTAAACCGCCCGACGTTTCGAACCGTGGGAAGAGCCACAGATGAAGAATGGATCGTATTCAAGGGGTTTATTAATGAACGGCTCAGTTCCAATGTACAAGACAAGGGGGAGTTGACAATATGATACCACCTAACTAATACATACAAACATGCGCGCGCACACCCACACACACACTCGCGCACACACATTCTCACACACACTAAGCAATCTTACCTGTGTCTTCCGTTTTCCTTTTAGTACCAAACCAGTACAGTAGATGTTCACACAACTCACACTGCTGTTCATCATTCATCCCCACTGTCTAAGAAAACAGTCCAAACGCATCAACGTCCTCCTGAAAGATCCTCAGATTCTTACAGTGGTGAGTGAGCGGCGCCCAAACCAACATTAAACAAGACCTGTTGCAACGAACAGAACCTGTAGCAAAGCGATGGATGACGTGGACCATGTCACTTGAGTTGGGTTGAGTTGGGGCGCTCGCGCAACTGATAACACCCCTCACCCCAAACACAACAAATGTTATTTCAGATAACCCCCTCCACCCTGGTCCTCTCTATTACCTCCCCCTTACAGAAAAAAGATGGATGGCTTAAAGTGTAATCAGAACAAACCCTGCTTAACTCTCCACCAAAGCCAAGGAAGCTCCAACACACCTTGCATAAGTTCTAAGGCTTAGGACACACGCGCGCACACACACAAGCCCACTGTTCTCTTTGCCTCTGAATTTCACTAAAACCAAACGAGTGAGCTCAAAATGCAATGGAGAGAGAGAAGCTTCCTATACAGCTGCTAAAACGAATCAACCAGTCTGTGGCTGAAAGAACACGCCAGTCTGTGGCTGAAAGAACACGCCAGTCTGTGGCTGAAAGAACACGCCAGTCTGTGGTGGTGGAAACAAGTTCAGCTTCAAAGTGGGGCAGACTTTCCTCAACGAAGGAACGAAGAGTTTTTCCAAAACCAGAGGAGAGACTGGATTCTCTGTAAGACTCCTAGGGGTTCACTTCACTTCTTCAAGAGAAGGAGGGAGAGGAGTGGAGAAAAGAGGAGAAAAGAGAAAGAGGAGAGAAGAGAAGGAAAGAGGAAAGAAGAGAAGAGGAGGGAGAAAAGTGGAGAAAAGAGGAGGGAAGAGAAAGAGAAGACTACAGAAGGAAAGAGAAGTGGAGAGACAGGATTCTCTGTAAGACTCCTAGTGCCTTCCCTCACTTCTTCAATAGAAAAGAGGAGGAGGAGAGAAGAGAAGGAAAGAGAAGGAAAGAGGAAAGAAGAGAAGAGAAGGGAGAGGAGTGGAGAAAAGAGGAGGGAAGAAAAAGAGGAGAGAAGGAAAGAGAAGTGGAGAGACTGGATTCTCTGTAAGACTCCTAGGGCCTCACCTCACTTCTTCAAAATAAAAGAGAAGAGGAGGAGAGAAGGAAAGAGGAAAGAAGAGAAGAGGAGGAAAGGAGAGAACAGGAGTAGATGAGAGACGAGGAGGGGAGAGAAGAGGAGGAGAGAAGTCAATCCGTTGCTTTGAGTGTAAATGAGAGGCGGGGTCGGGACTTGCCCTTCCCCAGAATCATCTTCTGCTCTTCTTTTTGCTGTTTCTGCCTCTCCTGCTCAAGCTTCACTCTCTCCTCATGGATTTTCCGCTGCTCCTCCACTATACGCAGCTGATCCTCAGCCTGGAAGAACAGAAAACAGATGGTTAAACAATACACTCACCTGCTGAAGTTAAGAGACAGAACACACTCTGCTAAAGCCTCAAACCATTTGAAACACGTCTGGCACCAAAACTGCTTTTCTGTGTCTCTGAAAAAGATGAAACTTCTACTAGAAGGACCATACTAATGAGTGTATGGTTTATAGTTTAGTTTAGTATAGTTTGTACTATAGAGTATAGTTTAACAGTAGTTTAAGGAAAAAAACACATAGAAAAGTGTGTGTTTGTTTGAATTTCAAAAGAATCTGAATAGTCCATTAATTAAGTAAGTCTTCATTTAAAACCTAGTCTGAGCATTTATTCCTTTAAAATCAGAGGTGATGGCATATGATGATAAATTTGCAACAATTCTGGAAGCAAAAAAAGCCTTTTTTATTTATTTTTTAAACATATTTGCATTAATTTTAATGCGTTACTGAAAAGATTCATTGCTGTGTTAAGACACACTAAAATGAAAAACACCATTAGTTGCCGTTAGTTCATCTGTGGACGCGAAGGGAAACAGAACAAAAGAAATGATACAGTGAATCTACGTGATACGATAACACGCATACACACACGCGCCACACACAAAAGGTCAGACTGGGACAGAGCTGCCAAGCTTCCCTAAACACAACTTGTGCCATGTTTGCCACAGCTGGGTTTGTGCCCGTTAAGCCCAAATCAAATAAACACGACTTAAACAGAGCGCTTCAAGGGAGGCCACAGACAACTCCCATTTAAAAACAGTAGAGGGAAAAAAGCTTTTACAATGACATGACGCACTGATAAACATCAGCATCTCTGCGCTCGGAGCCAATTACACATTCTGCCAGTGTGAACCCAAGGCTGTGTCTGCAGTTAGACAACAAACCGCTTTATTTCACGAGGCAACGTGGCCTTGGGCAAAGACAGAGAAACTACACATCACCACACACTCCACCGTCAACACAGTGATGGTGTCATCAATGCTTACGGCTCATGTTAATAAACTCTAGTTTGGTGAAATAAATGACGTTTTAACTATTATACGTTAATCACACTCCTTACACACGCTGCCCTCTTTCAACAGGTTTTTGATTCATTTATCTTCTCAGTTATGACACTACAGGAAATCGCTCCATCCACATTACTGACTAAAAGAAATGGAAAGATGTGTCAATGCATCAGTTTACATCAGATCTGATGCGTTGTGTCTCCGCTACGTCTCTGTTCCGTCACATCTCCGGCAGAGATGCGCATCAAGTCTAATTTTGACAGATACGAATCAAGAAAGCAACACAGAGCGCATGCGCCAACTCCAGACAACCCGTCACAACATGAACTTCTCCTCTGTAGTTCAAAGAGGAGGAGAAATGCAAGTGTTCTTCTGCTGAGAGGCATTTTATATTTAAACACAAACACCATAAAGTGAATCAGTGTCAATCAAATGTGGACTTTAAATGCTGAACACACTAAACACAGTTAAAGCAACGAGGACAATGTTAACTGTGACGCACTAATAATGTGTGTAGTGCAGAAATCAGCAAAACAAACGCCGTTGTTTTACCCACTGTTGTTATCGTGTTATGATGCAATATTCCGTGATCATGTGATCACGCAAACCAGCGACGCCGGATCCGATACGGAGCACAAACGCGTCCAGTGTGAATTGGCGCATGCGCTCAAACGGAACGGTAATGCAGCGCAGCCGCAGCGCAGCCGCAGCGAACACACATCCGGTGGAAAACAGGGGTCAGGGTCTGAGTGGTATGAATGTACAGCAAATCATACTTTAAAAAATAAAATGGAAAGTTTGTCTATTATAATGTGTCATATAAAGAAATAAGATGATACTAGTCATTGTGCAGACTGGCACAGTAATATAGGTGTAATTCCTCTCAGAAAAATCCCTCTAAAAACTGAATTAGAATATGCTGTTATCATGACGGCTGCAATAAACTGAAATACTGGTTATAAAGACCCGGTTCTAAAATGTGGACGATGAAAACAGGACAGGCTTAGAGGAAGAACCGTAAGCCTCTTTCATGCTTACAGTAAACTCACAATAACCAAGAGAGGCTTTACAGATTTAGTTTTTTTTTTTTTTTTTAAGATAAGTCTTGTTCAGGTTATGAACGGCATTACACACAAGTTAAAGTTCAACTGCATTGAAAGGATTTGAGGTTTACGAGGGATCTTTCTCAGATTTGACACAAATATCTGAAAAGATCAGAGCACAAATGTTCCTCTACACCAAAAATAGTCTGTGTTTATTATTTACTGACACTTTTAATGTCTTTTTAAACATTTTAACTGTAAATGAAACTTACCAGTTTAGCCTGAGCATCAGCGATCTTTTTGTTGTTCTCTTCCAAAATTTTCTCCAGTTCCTCCCGTTTGGATTTTTCTTCCTCCTACAGGGGTGACACGGTGGCATGTTAGCCCGAGCAAAGCGATTTCCGGAATTCTCCATACATGCAGTCCAGTCTCGCACGCAAACACGCCTCCATTCACTCCACGATCCATTCAACGTACCAGTTTCACTCAAAGCACAGAAGCTCTTTCATCCTCTCTCACATTTCCCATTTTTAATTGGCAGAATTTTACGTAAATACAAAGAATTAACCCCATACATCTCTCTCCCTTGTATCAAAAGGATCGAAAACCCCACCCATGAATGGCTCCAATCACACATCTACATCCCCGCAATGTCTTTACTCAGACATCCATGAACATACACCCATACAGAACGGATATATTAAGACAAACATGAACTAACAAAGACTCATTTGTTTGAAGATGGAAAAAAAAGACAAGCTGATTGATTTTTTTTTCTTTCTAACCTAGCAGCATCCATCAGCAAGAAATTTCAAAAATGATACAAGAGACATAAAGAGTAAATAAAACAAAGGAGAGATTGAATAGTAGTAGCTCACCAATGCTTGTATACCTACGCCTTTTTCCATTGACTGTGTACTGTACCTACACAACTGCTGATTAAAGGGGGGTGAGTATTTACTGCCTGGTCCCGTGTGTCCCGTCCTGGACAGCGCTGCACTTCCCCTTTAAAAACTCTGCTCTGAGCCACTAGCACATGCTAGCGCTCTTACACAGCAACACCACATGCAGTATAGCACAGTCCAGTAGAGTGAAAGTGATGGTGTGGTGGACAGGAGAATGAGGCATGGAAGTAAAACATTACCATGTGGGGGCCGTCGCGGGACGTCAGGCTATTACTGTTAAAATGGAGTTAAAAACGGCAAGAACACATACATTACATGAAGTGTGTGAACTACATTGTGCTTTAAAACATGTCAGAGTGTGTTTGTGTGTCTGGGGGTGTAGGTGTAGGTGTGTGCACCCGGAAAAACCGGCGGTCCTGAGGAAAAGCAAGTCATGAGGACAAAGAAGTACATTTACAATACTGCACTTTAAACAATGAGAACAATGTTAAAGTAAAAAAAAAAGGTTAAAAGACAGTGACAAAACCAGCAGCTGACCTTAAAAAAATGAAGAAATTATTATCAAATAAGAACAGAACTGGTGAAGTATATAGAGAAATGCTAAAGTAAACTCTGCAGGAAAAATGTCTATTTATAATGGCGTTAAAATAGATCATGTTGTAGCTTTAGCTGGACAGGACATGGCTGAGATGCGCTAAATCTGAGCCGGACAGGACTAAAACTGAGCAGCACAAGGGCACATATCTACCCCTGTTAGTGCTGACTCACCAGACCTTCATGAATTTGAATGAGGGGAATTGCAAAGGAATTTTTAAAAGAGCCAATCCTTCAAATTATTTTAAGATTAGTGTGCACATTAATATTTCCAAGTCAGATGTTGGAAATATAAAAAGGTGGAGTCATCGATTTTGATGAAATAGCATAAAAAAAAGAATCCCTCCCCTCAGCTTTGCATAATTTAACTGTGATTGACTGTCAATAATTAAGATTCAGGCAGAAAACACAGCTTATGTTGTAATCTTGGTGGACAAGACTCTCAATGCAATATTTAATATAATTATCACTATTTTCTTGTGTTAAAAAGCATGATTATTGATTTTTTTTGCCCATTATAACCAAGAGATCAATTATCATTTTTAATAAAAGAGAAATAAACCAAGTAGCCTGGTTCATTTCTTGCTAAAAGTAGTACATTAACTACAACGCGTGAAGAAATTTGCTGAGAATTAATGTGTTGTGATTTTAAAACAAACCATGACTCCACCTTTTATTATTGACTTAGCAAACAAATTAGGCCCAGATCACATGCAGCTTGCATGTAAAAAACTACCATACCATGCAGTTCCCAGAGGAGGTGGGAGGAGGGCTAAATTAAGAGAAATTAAATTTATATTAAAAAGACAAACAATTCAATGAGGAAAATGTGCACAGAATATTGTAATGAGCTAGAACAAAGACAAAGTCCAACAGAAATACTGAAGGTCCACTTGTCAAAGTGTCTTTTCACTGAGGACAAAGATAAAAGATATGAAAGACATGGAGAAGAGCAGAGAGTAAGAAAGGCAAGAAAAAGGAGAGTGGTGTGAAAGAAATGATAAATCTCACAACCATGACAAAACCTTCTCACTGCACACCTTCAAGAGAAGTTAGTACGACCTGGTGTTAAAGTTACTGCCCCATTAACCTGCAGACACATTCAGCTGACAAACTGAACAGGGAATAATTCTTCCTACACACCCTGGCCCATTTTCCCAGCTTGTTTCTACGTTTCTTTCCCTGCTTCTCACTTCTCAGTCAGTCTAACCCAGTTGTCTGCAAATTCTAATTTTTCAACTTACATTTTTACAAAAATATATTAAATTAGAGCCCAAAACTTCACCATGACATGGGAAAAATGTAATTTAAGTAGCGTCCTTAACAGCCTCAAGAGTGAAGCTTTATCATGAGCTAGAAAACAGCTACTATTAAATCAACAATGATAAAAAACAACACAAATTAATTATAAAACGCTCTTTTTCTGCTAAACAAGGAGCAGGAACAGGCCCCCATGTCTATCCTCTCTGGTCAGGTGTCGTATGGCTGCCTTACATCCTATTCTATCAATTCTTCAGCCTCTTCTATCTGAAAGCACTGTCTCTTGAAGGTGTGAGTCCAACGCTGTGTCATGGGGTGAAGTGTACCGGCTGCGGTGAAGTCCCGCTATGTTACGAACGACCGAGCGTTACCTCGCGGGCTTTCTGTGCGCTGAGCTCGGCCTGCCTCTGCCTCTCCAGCTCTTGAAGCAGCTGCGCCTCCATGATACGTTTGGCCTCTTCCACACGCCGCAGGACCTCCCGCTCAATCTCGTCCCGCCGCTTCTCCAGCTCCTCCTCGACTCGCCGGGCCACCATCTCCTCCACCCGCCGTGCCGTCTCCTCCTCAATCAGCCGCTCCTCGATTTCCTGCTGGCGGCTGGAGGGGAACAGAGGAGAAGGCTTAGTCGTGAAATATGGGTCAAAACCAAAACATTAAATGAAAAAATAATCAGATTTGTTCAGCCTTGTTTCGATGGGGCTGTGGAGGAAACTGGGGAGAGGTTTTGACTAAACAACACAGAATATTGTTGGTCAACCAACTTAAAACATGAGAAATAACGATCTTGCATTTGCACGTGCAGTGTCCATCCATTTGACAAAGGGAGAAAACATTTCTGATCAGAGAAGTGGGCAGGGGATCATGACAACGGTCACTTGTTTATAAAGCAGGAGAAACACTGATGTGCTTCAGTGCAGAATCTCAAATCTTCAATGATCCAGTGACTGACTCACAGTTTATTTATGATGATAAATCATGGCACAACACATTTGGTCATTTCCAGTGTCCACTGGACTGGATATAAGTTTAGGAGTTTATTAATGCGTTTTGCCATAAACATTCATTTGGAAGCGGCACAAAAGCACTAATGTGCTGCTATCACACACATACTAATGTGGACACAATCTCTAGTGAGATTTTTGTTGCACAAAAGCTACATGGAGACTAGTCGTCTGAAGCAAAGTCATCAACCAGCAGCGCTTACGGACCACAACACGGTCCGACACACACTCAGAACTTTCTGGAAATTATGGCGATATCCTCTAGTAGTTCAGCTTAATTTAGTTTGGCTACAAATAAAAGTTTTGTATCTTTATTCACAGTTTGGATTTAAAACTTAACATTTAAAAAAACTAAAGGTGTTAAAACTACACTTTATGCAGTGTTCAGTGTTCATAAACAATGTTTATGTGCTAAAAAGAAGTCAGATCTATTGTTTTATCTGATTTTGCACAATAAAAATTTTATTTTTTAAAAAGATACGGCATAAAAATTATATTGTGATATTTTTAAGCCGCATAACGATAAACTATATACATCTCAATACCTTGAAATTTCCTCTAAATCACTATAAACGATCAATTCAGCTCTATATTGCATAAAATGACAGTAATATAATAAATTTAGCTAAAGTTTAACATAGTAAATGCTTTTATGTTATACCAATGTATAATATAACATACATAAACAAGTTTAATATATAAACAGACTCTTTATTTTAATCTGAAGTTATAAATTACAGTTAAAAATATTGAAGTTATAAATCAATAAGAGAACCAGTGCTGTTTATCTTCTGAACCAATTTGTTTGCCTCCATCTCCAATTAATGTCTCTGTAATTGTGAGCTTTCACTGACCTCCTCAGATTCGCGTCTCTCTGCTGTTAGTAAAGTATAAAACACACACGCGCTAGGAGAGTGTTCTGGGTGGTGCGGGTGGAGCTGTCTGCTTTGACGGGGCAGAAAAGTGAAACTCGAAAGAGAAGTACAAGCTGTTTAATAATAACGTTAGGATTTATACTCTATGGTCATGCTATAGTCATTTACTACATCACGTGCAGAACAAGCAGAGATACATCGAGTACACTTGATAAATTGCCCTACTTTTATTGTTCATAATGCTCAACACAAATTAAAGGGACTTCGCGTCCAGCAAACACAAAAAATCTCTAAATGTAAATTATCTCCCAATTTGATTTGTGCATACCAGCCTATGAAATATGACACCACAGATCTTCCTCTTGAGTTTTATTGGCAAGGACTTAGCAGAGGTCAGTACAAGTCATGCCCTGGGGTCAGTCTCATCCTCCTACCAAAAGGGGCAGAGTGCTTTTTAAGGTTCAAATGGCAATCTAGCCAGGCCTAAGGCCAAACCTACGGCTACTGTGTCCAAAGGCTCTGGCTTTCCCCCCCCTTCCATCTCCATCTTCCACTTCCTGGTCTTTATTAGATTCTCTCTCTTACTTGTTCACATTTTCTCCATTCACGAGGCTCTTCAGGTCACATTAGCTGCACTCACACACAAAGAGAAAACTAGGGTCATAAAAGAGAGAGTCAGCTGCAGGCTTCTGTGATTAGATTACCAGACATGACATCTGCTTGATTAAATGGTGTCTGATGATGTGGCCATATGAACTGGAAGCTGAGGAAACTGTTTATGCGCCGTTAACCGCAAGTTGTTACAGCAGCAGTGAATGGTGATAAATGATAAATAAAATTCTGGTGTACTGGTGAGATAACGGTGCGAAATCGTTCTCGAAAAACCCATGTTCCAAAACACTAAAGATGTCAGCTGATTAAAGCAAATACATGCGACAGATTAGATCAAACTGACAAATAGAAGAAATATTTTTGTTTGAGAAAAATAAATCTTGTGAGGATAGTGTGTGTGTGTGTGTGTGTATATATATAT
>JBBIGC010000002.1:3114871-3170104 GCA_037576955.1 Lepidarchus adonis
TCTTATGTGAATCCGCCAGTGTGTGACTGTTGATGTGAGCTGTTTTGTCACTTGGAATCACTGTGAGTGGTGGTAACTGATGCGGTGGTGCAACTAACCTAACCTAAACTAAACTAAACTAAACTAAACTAAACTAAACTAAACTAAACTAAACTAAACTAAACTAAACACCTTTTCACAGAAAGAAAATTACAATTACTAATTGTAATAATTTCTAATTATGAAAAAGAATGTATTTACATTACATCACATAGATTCTGGACAGTACTTTTAATGGTAATAATTAATGTAACTAAAGACCTTTTCACAGTAAGAAAATTACAATTACTAATTGTACTAATTACTAATTATGAGAGAATTTATTTACATTACATTACATAAATTCTGGACATTACTTTTGGTGGTAATGTAACTAAACACCTTTTCACAGTAAGTAAACAGTAATCAGCCATAACGTTATGACCATTGGCAGGTGAAGTAAACATTGACTATCTAGTTATTTCATTACAATGGCACTGAACAGGAGGTTTCTTTAATTTAATGTGCTGGAAGCAGGTGCATAAGGACTGAAGCGTCTTTGACAAGTGATATCTAGAACAGGTCTGCACTAGTTCACTAGGGCACCCAAGGTTTCCAAAAAGAAGCTTCTGTTGTGCGAAATGTTAATGCGGCTCTGATTGAAGGGGTCAGAACACTACACTACACCTACTCTAGTGAGGTGGAACCGATGCTATGGCTAATTAGCAACAGTGCTAACACCTTTACACAAGTGTGACACCACCCTTCAGTGGAAAACCGCAAAATACTAGTTTAAAGCTGGGACGGGCGATGGGAACGAGAATATTTCTTGGAAGAGAGGTTATTAGTTAATTGATTTTTTCGAGGTATTCTCACATTAAAGACCTTTTTCCCCTGAACAAATCGATTTCCCATTTCAACAAGCACACACACACACACACACACCTCCACTTAAGCCCGTAACTAATGCACTGCGAGCGAGTCTGCGGCACGGTGCAGCATTAAAGGATTTCTTAAGTGTAGTTGAAATTCTTAGATGTGGAAGTGATATTTGTAATTTCCTCTGGTGTCTAACAGGGCTCTTTTAATGTCGTATCTAAAGGGGGAAATACGAGATCAAAGAGGATGCCGTTGACGGGATAAATAAAAGTACTCTGGGATTAGGAAATAGCGCAGGTGGCCCTCCAACTGATAGCGCTGGCGGAGCTCCAAGGCAAGCTAGTTAGGAGAACATCCTTCTCAATATTACTTCTCTTCATATCGCGAGTGCACCATTAAAGGGTAATTTATTTTAAAAAGGTTCCCTCCCTCCATATATTTCTCCAGGAAGTGGCACGAATAGGAATTTGTATGCAAAGGTGCCTTGCTCGCAGTCATTTATGCATTTAGCACAGTTCCCCCCCCCCTTCTCCCAGTCACCACCACCACCACCACCACCCAACCCCCAACCCCTTCCCGAGCTCAAACGAGAGCAGGCCATCTTTGATGTTCCATAAGCCTTAGGGAGAGCTCGGTTGGCCCCATATTAGTTCAAACGCCAAACGACGAGGAAGTTAATAGACTGTGAGTAACTCCATATTGACAGTCACAGTTTGATATAACTGTGTCACTCGACTGCTGCTTCTGACCGTCGGAAGAACGTTACAGAGGATCATGGACTTAAGGAAGCACAACGTCCGTTTTAGAAGATTTGTCAAGATTTCATAACAAACGGACCAATAATAATGGTCTGAAACTTTACCCATTGAAATATGTTAAACAAACATGTCCAAACATTTGAGGAACAAAAGTCCTTTTTTGTTGAAAAGAAAAGTCATTGAAAAGGTTTTTTCACAGATTGTGTGTTCGGCTGTCACATGTTGACCCTGTGTCAACGTGAAGGAACCACGGTGCCCAGATTTGTCCAGCTGTGTGTAAAAGAGGTGGAAAAACGAGGTATGTCAGTTTTGAAATAGTTGTAATTATTATTTTCCCACTAATTTGACTATTATTTTCTTATAATTTTTTTAATCATTGCTTTTTGAATTCCTGATCCTTTTCCATTAGGCTTAGATGTCGATGGAATATACAGGGTGAGTGGAAACCTGTCCACCATTCAGAAACTACGCTTCCTAGTTGACCAAGGTAACCTTTTCTTTTTCCCAAACTACCCATTTAGCGCTGTTATAATGCATGAAGTAGCAGTCAACAATGTATTAATTGTTTTCTTAATACATCATTAAATGCTTACCCATGTGTTATGAAGTGCATATTCATGATTTGCGGTATCCGCCGTCAGTGTTGGCACTCAGTATTGCTCAATGACGTTCAAAGACGTCTTCATTGCATATGAAAGGCAGGGGAACAATGTTTCCGAGCTCTCAAGGGCCATATTAACAGTTTGCTGATGTACTGCAAGAAGAAAGAATTCATGAACGTACAATAAGAAGATTGGCATAATGATTAGCTTTCCCTAATTTCCCCATCAAAAGACTGATGTTCTGATTCTTCACCCCTCATCTCTCCTTCTGTTCGTTTTTTTCCCCCAGAGGAGGAGCTGAATTTGGGCGACAGCCAATGGGAGGACATTCATGTCATCACTGGAGCGCTGAAGATGTTTTTCCGGGAACTGCCGGAGCCCCTGTTCCCCTTTCGCTTCTTCGACTTGTTCGTCGACGCCATAAGTAAGCAAATCGGAAACTCTGGGATATGGTCACCACCATTTTTAGTAGGAATTACTATCAAGAGACGATGAGCAGTGGTCATGGTGGAAACTACACCCTTGCTGACAATTGCCATGGTCAGGATTTGGAGAGATGGCACTGTCCCAATACCAACAGGGGATGGTATTAAACCTTATGCCTGGGTTCACTATGATATTTCAGACTGACCCATCCTTTATGGCCAATCAGACATGCCTGTCAGCCAAAAGGGGTCGCTCTTTGACAGGGAGGTGCTCCTCCAAAACCTCGAGCGGCTCCCCTCTTTGGGGAGTGGGGGAATTCCTCGGGCCAGAGGGCATAGCCAAGGCCTGCGGTCCAGACTAGAAACTGTCACCAGATCAGCTTTAATGTCACATGGAACCCCCCCTGCACCACCAGCAGGCCAAACTCTGGGCCCCATACTAGCAGGCCAACTGACGCCATGCTGTTTCTCTTGGGCACCCCACCTCCTACGATGCCATGGTCTGATTTCACTGTGCCTCATAGCCACAATAGATACCATGTCAGTTCGGCCAAACAAGTCAATGTTGCTAACAATGTAAACAGTCATCAAATCGTAACTGGAACCCCAGCAGGAAATATGTAAATGAGCTGTTGCCTCATACGCGGAAACACTTCTATTTTTCAATTGTGCACCAATCAGCCATAACATTAAGACCACCTCCCTAATATTGAGTAGATCCCCTCACGTGGCTCCGACTGTGTCCTGACTCCTTTCTATCAGAGCAACCATTAGCATTCTGGACCGGGCAGGTTAGCCGTGCATCAATGCGCCTTGGGTGCCCATGGCCCTGTGGTAGATTCAAAGGATGTCTTTCCTTTGGTCACTAACTACTGACCTGCTGTTCTGGAGGTACTCTAGCCATCGTAATAAGGCCTCACTCCCTGATTACAGCAAATCAACTTCAAGATCTGACTGTTCACTTGCTGCCTGATATGTCCGAGGCAGTGGTCTTAATGTTTTGGCTGATTGGTGTATGGTGGCAGTTGTTTCAAAACAAAATGTAAGGCATATACAGACTTATGCAGTATGAATACAGTACCATAATTGCTCCCTTGCAAAATTACAGATATTACATTCCTACCTTGAGCCAGAAGCACAAAGCCTGTAGTTATATCGTCCCTGTTGAGTGGGGATGCGCTGGAGTCAGAATGGGAAGACGCCTGAGGTGGTAATGTAATTTCGCTATAAATATTTACTTGCACCTGCACGTAGGCCGGCGTGCTGCACCCGTCTCCCTTCCACTTAATGAGTGGAGGCGCCTGATCACTTACACTTAAGTCAACTAATTAATACGGTATGAGGCCCCTCATAGCAGGAGGTATAATTAGCTCAACCTGCAACACATTCTGTGCTAATACAGCTTCACTACCAACAGCTCTGAGGGAAGTCGGCGAAAAAGAGACTCGATTGGGAGATGACACTGTAAACTTGTGTGTGTAGACCACGATATTCAGGAAATGTTGCATTATATTGACGTAAAATGAGACAAAATGCAATAGAATAGTGAATTTAGAAAAACTGTAATATAATTTACTATAAATCTCCATAATAGACTGGCAATAATTAAGCTACTATATGCAAAATTTTAAACACTCCTGCCCTTGGAAGCATAAACATTTACACACACTTCTAGATTTTTTTTAAAATATAGCAACATGCTTCTTTTAATGACAATATTAATCCACCACTTGCAGCTTAGGGTCAATGCAAGTATAGCTATGTTTTCCACAATGATTTTGGCCAGAACGGGTCATTACAACTGGCTAACTCATGAGCATGACTGCCATTTCAATGGGTGGCATTAGCTAAAGGTCTTTGGAAGCACTGTTTGGACAACGGTTGGTTCAATTAGGAACACTGCCCAATAGCACATTGTCATGGCTGCACTTTCCACAACTTGTTACTATAATTGATTTTTTTTAAATAATAGGCTTAACCCTTAGGGCCCTGACACACCAAGTCGACTGTAGGCTATTGGATGCCAGTAGACCCGCGACGAGCATCAGGAGCCAACAACTGGCCATAGTTCACGAGACTCTAGTCTGCGCTCATGAGCTCAAGAGAGTAATAAAATAGAGTAAAGTTCACAAACGGCATTCGTTATAGCAGTAAATAATTGCTCCTGAGGTCCACTTCTGACCCAGTAGAAAAATTCATAAAAATAAATACATTTATGAAATAAATAAATAAAATAAAATACTTTATATGTATAAATGAAATTAACAAACTGTGATGGTAATAAATTAAATTCTAATTCACTGTACCCTTAGCATCTACATGATTTGTAAAAGCAGTTTTTGAATGAGAGGCTACAATTGTTGACTCTATAGCAGCATATTGCGCAAACAGCAGGGCTCCTGCTAATTATATGCTGTTGTTGTGTAATAGAAATATTTAAAATACAAAAAATACAAAGTTATAAAAACATGTCAAATAAACAAATATACACTAAATACAATATAGCCAAAATATAGGGAATATAGACATTTAAAAAGACGTGTTTTAAGCCAGAATTTAGAGATTGCATCAATGCTGCAAACATCTTATGGAAGGGAATTCCACAGACATGCTGCCACAAAGCTAAAAGATCTTGATATTATGGTGGACAGGCCAACTGATGGTGTAGCAAGAAGATTAGCAGAAGATCTAAAACTATGAGTGTACAATAAATCATCATCGTTATGAAGAACATTAGATATAAGTTGTACATTTTTTGGCAAACATAATTTTTTGCTGGGTGATTGAGAAAAATATCTTGAAATTTACTACAAATATTTTTAAATGCCTGGGCCCACCATTAACAACAAGACACTTATTCTGTAATGTTAATTAACTGAATGTATAGAGAAAGTTTGCTAAGTAATGACCTGAATTCAATTGTTGGGCAGTTTTAAACATCACACTCAAATATCCCATTGCAAATGATCCCCATCGTCTTTTATGGTCCAGCACTTGGACTTTCCGAAGTCCTCAGGTAGACAGTTGGCCTAATTTTCCATTCCCTCATTCTGTGCATGGTCTGGAGTGCAGAAGATGGCAGGAACCAGCTCTTGGCTCCCGGCAGCGCAAATCTATTATTCATATTGCCTGGTGTCTTAGCGACACTGTCCCACCACCTGCCTCCATACAAGCGTTTCTTGTTGTTCCCAGTGAATGCATACACACTGACAAATGAGGGGCTTGTTCTTTGAGTTAACACACTGTGAGTTCCATTTGTTCCACATTAGAACCGTGATTGCTTGGAGATAGCGAATATCAGAGCCTCATGCCTCATAGCCTCATAGGCCTCATAGGCCGTCAATGCGAGACCATCTTCCAGATTGTGCTGAATTCATTAAAACAATGCGATCGGTGTCTCTCTAGAAGACACTACGTCGCAGAGCATCAGCGCTCGAAAAGATTGTTGGGATTTTTCCTCTCTCTGTGCCATGACTTCCACCCTCTGGTCTTCAAATTGATGCCTTCTATGAAGCTTAATTTCTTTGGCGTGGCCTCATTGGCATGCAGAGCTAGCGTACAGAAAGCATGAAAACGCTTCCCAGTCTCTATATTTCATCAAGGAGTTTTTCATGTTTAATAAATTACAGCGGCCGATCCGCTAACACTTTGTTATTCATAAAGCAAAGCATTCAATTGGGATACATTTAAAATCTTAATCATAACCTGCAGGACTATTTGCACTCTGCTAATATTTGCCTTGACGGGGCTTAAGGAAGTCAGTAGACAAAAGCCTGAAGATGAGCTTGGCCTGGGAAGCGAGGTTTATTTGAATAAAGCAGGTCTTGCTCGTTCGTAATTGGATTATATTTGCAGTTTGGAGTTTAGAGCCAAACAAACCGAGGAGGAGCCATCGCCTTGTTGCAGCAACTCGCCGTCTCATGCTCGAGCCTTGTTAGCAGTAATGATGATGCAATTTCCACAGCAGATCAGTTCAGGCTGATTCAAGCTCCTGCACACACCTGCAGACCTCCTCCCTCATACCGGAGGAACCGCAGCCTCGCGTGGTGAATCAGCAGTGGTTTAGACACGGGCAGATTTATTCTGTTATATATTAATGACACTGTCCGCACCATCTGTCCAAACGCAGAACGAAGGACCATCTCCAATATGCTCGCCACCAAAGGCAAAGTAATTAATGACAGCGATGATGCCAGCAATAATGACTAGATTAAATATTTTACAGGCCGACTGCCATGCGGTTGGTGCAGCCAAAAGAGTGTCACAGGCCTCCGTTGATTGGCTAAGGCCACAATCATCTCAAATCTTTTAAGATTTGGAATATGAATCCATGATGGAAATAATGCCACTACAATAAAACTACACTTAGAGTCTATGTCCATTATGTCTACTCTTTAGTCCATTAATAATAATAATAATAATAAGTATATATATATAATATATACTAATTATATAGTATAACTATATAATTATTATTATAGTATTACTATAATAAGTTATATTTATATAGTTCCCTTCACAATCCCAAGGTCGCTTTACAAAGAAAACACACACCTAGAAAAATTAATAATAATAATAATAATTAATGAATAAATAAAGGACAATGTTCCATTAAACAGAAAAGTTTTAGAGCACATTTTAAGGAAGGCGGAAGTTCCAGAGTTTTGAGCCAAGGCACTGAACGACCTGCTAGAGTGGAAAGTCCTGTACGAGGAACCAGAAGAAGATTACTACCAGAAGTAGTATTAGATTTTAAATATGACTTATAAGCATGAATAAACAGTTATAATATTAATAAAAGTGCAAAAGTAATGACTTACCTGGGGATGGTAAATAACAGTATTTGGTTAGAGAAGAGGATTTGTGCTGGAAGGGTCACGGGTTCGAGTCCCGGGACTAGACAGCAAGCTGAAGTGCCCTTGAGTGAGGAACCTAACCCCTACTGCTCACCCTGTACTCTGGATAAGAGCGGCTGTAAATGTAAACTTTACCGCAGCTTATTAATGTGTTTGAAGGCCTAATTCATAATTCAAAATGGCAAAGCATTTCTTGCATAGTGGTTTGGAATCAACTGCCACCCCTGTACCATCTACTGACCTAAAATCAGTGGGGCTGTCACTATTAATATTGAAAATCTACCTTAAAAATGACATTTTTAAAAAAAAGAACATGGATTAATTGGTGCCAAAATATTTCCTTGAATGAAAACAAAGATATTGTGCGACTGAAATACATTAAATATGTAAAATCTGTGTAACGTTAATGGGTGTTTTGAGCTGTAAAGACGTCTCATGCATTAAGAAGACACTGAACTGAGTGTGACATTCCTCATTTGTCGATGAACACTACAAAATCCAATTGCTTTACTGCTGCCACCTATAGCAGCGGGTTAGGGCCGCTCTCGCTGCCCTAGAACATGTTCCCTGTCTGCGCTCAATTGGCAAACCTGGCATCTGATAGGGGCATCTGCTAGCCACGGCCGTGCCAGCACGGTGAATACACGCAGACATCTGCTCCATTAGTGCCCAGGGGGCATCCTGGGCAGTACAGTAGACCAGGGGCATGAGCGCTGCCAGCTCCTTTTCCATGTCACAAGCTTATGAAGAATGAATATCGTTAGTGTGGCTCTCCCATCGCTGATGCACATTTACATGGGAAGTTTCAAGGTGGGTTCTGGTTAAACAGCTCGGAATATTTAGCAGAACTGTGCAGACTGCGGTTGCTGTGGAGATTCCATAGGTGTTACTTGTTTGTAACAGGTTTTCTTCTGTACGACACTTTGTGACCAGATGCTGGACACTATGGGCAATAATAGTTAAATAATTCAATACAGCTTGTAAAATATTCAACATTAAGAAGCAAATCAATTACATGGTTAAAGATTGTGATACTTTGCCCCAAATTATTTGTAATTACTTTTTGAAATAAAATAAATAAGTAAAAAATATTTAGTAAAAAAATATAATTATTTAAAAACATATTTTTTTACATTATAAATAAACTACAACATTTAAGTCAAAATATTCAGACCCACATATCATTCATCTGAGTCAAGATTCAGACAATGGAATTTTGAATCACTGATAAGTCTTCATATATCACAACTGTCAATCAATTGTGGCAACTGGGGTGTGTAGGGGGAATGAAATTATCATGGTGAAGGAAACAATGTCCCTCAGCAAAAAAAAATGTGAATTTATTAGAATTTCTTCATAAATATGACCTACAACAACAATTCTAAGAGCATTTGCTTTATTCCTCTTTAACCATATTTTTTGTGCTTTCGGTCGTTGTCCTGCTACATGACCCACTTTCTCTAGAGATTTAATTCACAGGATGATTTTCTAACATTTTAAAAATGTATAACTTTTTGATTTCACTGGCAGGGTTCAGAACTCATTCTGTTCCTGGCTCAGATGTAGCAGAAAATCTCAAACCATGTTCTGCAATTGTGAAAAAGTTCTTGAATTAATGGCTTTTTGTTCTCCAAACACTGCACTTATTATGTAAACCAAAAAGACTTTTTGCCACAAAACATTCTGCTAGTTCTTCTGTCTTTTTGGAGAGCAGTGGCTTTCACCACACTAGTTCAGCATTCTGCTAATGGTGAACATTAACATTAGCCAATGTAAACGAGGCCTTTAGCAGTTTAGAATCTAGTCCCTTTATTTCCTCTGGGACTATTAACTGCCTTCTCTTGGAGTGATCTTTGGTGGACAAGCACTCCTGGAGAGGGTGACAATGTTCTTGAATTCTTCTTTTGGACACAATCTGTCTGACTGTGGACTGGTGGAGTGCAAAGTTGGTTTTGATCATTTTTAAGCTTTTCCAGCCTCTTCGAAATGTGCTTTGCCCTGACACACATCCACTAACATCTTGTGAAAAACAGAAATGGAAAGAACCCTGTTTTTTTTTATGGAAAATGGTGCCTAATTAGTCTAATTTTACCTTTTAATGAACTGCTAAACCTAGAGGTTCACATATTGTTGTCAGTTTCAGACATGCAGTATTGGATACTTTTCCTTAATATACGTATATAAAAGATAAAGCATAATACATTTCTATAATTTGTTTAATAACTCTAAAAATATATGTGTTAGGTCATATTTATGCAAAAATAGAGACAATTCTACAGGGTTTACAAAAGTTCAAGCCCGTTGTATCCCTAATACAAATGATACATATATGCTCAACAGCCCAATTAAATTTCCTTGGTTATATCAAAGTTATTAAACAAATTATATTTTTAAAGACTTATAATTCTTAAATATAATTTATAATTATTTTTTATTTGTTAAAAATTGTAGATAAAAAATGTGCATATTAAAAGTGTGAAAATGCAATACTAACGCAAATACTACTGCACTACTGCAAAGGCCAATAGGGTGCAAACAATAAAACAATGATATTTTGTGCAACCTTAGTATAAAGCACATATGAAACACCTTGTGGCTTAAGCTAAGCTGAAAACAGTTTATGCAGAAAGCTGACCTGGCCATAAATGGATATACATGCCTGTGTACGCTCTTACACGCAAATGGAAAATCTGTTCCCAAACATCTGCTTAGGGATCACATGTCCCCTGATCGAAACGTACGTTGGAGTGATATCAGATATTAAAGTGCACTCAGATATTAATCCCAACATCTCAGCGGCTGTGCAGCTGCTGAGTAACTTCCATTCCGCTATTTAGAGCAAGAGGCTCTTTCAAATCAGTAGAATGAGCTAAATCTTCTCAAGGTGTAACAGCAAAGCCAAGACGGATTCAGAGCAAGGTCAAAGGGCTGCCATGTTTTTCAGGACGACGTGGATGGTGCACAGGTTGGCCCCTTTCAGGAGTTTTTCATTAGGTCACTGGCCATCTGACATGCCAGGAGTAGCAGGGTCAAGAGGTGAACATTTACGGCTAGTGTTACAAGCGCAACAGCTCTTAAGAGCCATTAACAAACCTCAGAGATCTATAGGGTCTGCCCACCAAGCCAAAAGACAACGATTATTTATCTTGCAACAAAAGAAATAGATACTACTATAGACTGTAAATATACAGTACTGTGCAAAAGTCTTGAGAATATTATATCTGAAAGCTTTTTTCCGCCAAAAAAACATGAATATTAGTATCATTATGAATAAAAGTAACAGTAAACACTGACTTTGTGTGAATGTGTTCCTTCACCATTTCCAGATCTTTCCTCATTGAAGCCCAGCGTTACTTGTAGTCTCCATCAAATCCTTGGTTTGGCCTCAATCAGTCTTTCCTTCCGTTAAATCAGGTTTTGCTGGAGTTTCACATCCATGCACTGGCTGGAGGCCTGGAGAGGAGATCTGGAACTCTTCTTCTAACCAGCTCTCAACATCTCAATGGCTTGATCCGTTTTACTGCTTTACTGTTGCTCAAAGTCTCTCTGAGATAAATGGCTTTAAACCATAGGGGTCTAAGACTTTTGCACACTTTTTCTGTTTAAAATCAAATCAGCGTCGTTGAGAAACTCATGAACATTTCTTTCTCACAGAAACCAAGGAGCACAAGCAGAAGATCCAGGCGCTGAAGAAGCTGGTCCTTCAGCTCCCTAAACCCAACCACAACACCATGAAACTGCTGTTCCATCATCTGCAGAGGTTTGTCAAAGAATTTAAACAAGATTTTACACCAGCAATACAGCAATCGGCCCTACACCATTGAGCCTTGGGTTCCTATAGCCCAGGTTCACCTTGGATCCCCTTTGGGAGATACAAAGTACTGCACACTTTCATGTTGGAGATGTTCAGGACGTTGAACCGACTGTTCACTTGCTGCCTAATATATCCCAACCCAATCATTGTTGAGAAATTAGCAGAAAGTCAAACTCTTTTGCACAAAATACACACCAGGGATGTTAATACGTGAGGTTTGACTTGAGCAAGCTGTGAGCATATGTGAGGGCTGCTGGGATATGTAGTTTTAGTGACAAGGAAGGAAAACCTCAGTTAAGAAATGCTATCATTGCTAACGAGTGGATGAGCTGAGCTGACAGGTGATAGAACCGAGTTCTACAGAGAACCCAGTCGAAAAAACTCAGCATGAGCGACACTCTCAGTGCTTTTTATGTGACAGGACTTGAGTCCCTGTCCACGCTAACATAGCTGGCAGAGCCACTGGGCCATATGGCTAGTCTCCATCTCCCAAGAGGGGTGTTCCATCCCACTTTACCCTTCTGCACATTTACCACCCCGCACAGGAGGGCCAGAAGACTCATCTCAGATTGATGAGCGCGGCCCCCACCCCACCCACCACCACCATCAGCCACATCCCCCAATGGAACATGCCCTTTGGCTCTAGAGCTAAAGTCTGTTTGGTTGTGTATGCCAGGTCTCCCCAATCAGACAGCTCCAACGAGATACAGGCAGTGAAGGTTCACTGCACATTCTATATGCTTAAAAATATGAAACTATGCAATGTGTTGTGAGGCGGAAGGGATTTAATAACATATCAACGTATATAATAACAACGTATCATGATATATTATCCCGCTTATTATACAGATCCATGGCAAAATTAGAAAAACGTTTTTTTAATATTAATTAATTTTATTGAAGTTTTGTGGCATGTACTAAGAAAATATAGTTTCATATTTTAGCACAGGGAAAAAAAATTCTTCAGAATGTTCTGGTCGTCGCTCAGCAACGTAATTTCTTTATAGAAACTTCCCCCTTTTCCCTGCGAATAACATTAGTATAATAATAACATGGCACCTGTCAGGGGGGTGGGATATATTAGGGAACAGTCTGTTCCTGAAGTTAATGTGCTAGAGGCAGGAGCGTAAGGATCTAAGGGCCTTATTGTGATGGCTAGACAAGCTGTGTGTATGTTTAATTCAATTCTGCCATACATAATGCTTTAACGCAAGTGTGGACTGATGGGATATGTAGTTTTAGTGACATTTAGTTGGTGCTTAAAACAGATAAAAAGGATCGATAGATAAAGATAAAGAGATAGGAATGTTATGGCTGATTGGTGTTGGTTAAATTTTCTTTAAAAAAAGGCCACACATGCAAACAGTGTAATTCAGCATTCTACTATGCTCTCAAACATATAGGATCCTAAATGGTTCCTAAAAAACTTGGTTCAAATAAGACTTATTGCTCTAGAAACCTTGAGGTTCTTCATACTGCATAAAACCACAAATCATCAGTCCTAAATTTCTATATTTTCCTTAGCTGCTTTAGCTTGCCTTACAGAAACATGATGTACATCAATATTTTTTTCAAATTCAAGAAAAATAATATTAGTATAGGAAAAGAAATGGTGGTATCTTACCATATGTTGCAAAAACGCATGTAAATGTGCACAGTGGTAAATGATAAGACTTATGAAATGTAAAAATAACTAAAATAAATTACTTGATTGCATTTTGTAAATATAACTTTCAAATTTATGATCAAAAGAACAATAATGAAGTTGCATGATTTGAAATATTTAATAACAAGCAGGTGAGTTGTTCAAGACTGGGATAAACGGAGCATTGACCAAAGGCTCTGCAAACAAAAAGTGGGTCATGGCTAATTACTTTGTGGTGAACCTAATGAAAACATTGTCAGTTCTTTAAAAAAATGCAAGATTGCATAGACTGTAGGTCTTATATCATCTACAGTACATAATACTGTTAAAGCATACTGAGAAATCTGTGTAGGGCTAGGCCAGAAACCACTGGTGTATGTGCATGACCTTCAATCCCTCTGAAGGCCCTGCATGAGAAACGGTCATGGAACTGATAAATATGTCCACATGGGCTCAGAAGGAATTTGAGAAACTGTTGTCACTTCGAGACACAAAGACAAAGCCATATATCACCTCAGATTGACCTAAAGATGGTGGAAAACTAGAGCTTCATCCAGACTGTTAACAGCAAAAGGTGCAAGCGCCAACATCAGTCATGGTATGATGTGCATCAGTGCCCACGGCATGAGTGACATACATATGTATGAAGGTGCCATCGACGTAGAGGACACAACCATGTTCTGCTATCAAGGCTTTTCCCAGGAAGTCCATGGTTATTTTAGCAAGACTATACCAGGCCTCGTACTGCATCCGCTACAGCAGCGTAGCATCATGGAAACAGAGTGCATATGCTTGACTGGCCTGCCACCAGTTCAGATCCGTGTCCCATTAACTATGTATGAAGCTTCTAGAAGAAAACAATCAAACAATATCAACCATGGACTGTTGAGCAGCTGAAGTCTTCTCAGGTCCTAAACAATATAAATAAGGAAAGGTGACCGTGTTAAGCACAGGCATCAATTTCTACATGTATTACTATTAAAAAATAGTTGGTAAGTGAAAATGTTAGATATTTTTGCACTTTGGTTAAATCAAGAGAATGAACACATCCCAGGATATTGATGACAATTCTCTGTAAACGGGGTTGTACCACAGTATACAGAAGTCTGCTCACTGTATTTGTTGCCAAAAGTTTCATGTGCTAGTAAGAAGTGAAGTAAGCCCATTCAATTTACATTCCAAATCACTCCAGTCATCCCAAAGCACACGAAATAAGCGTTACCATAAATTCTCTCAATGGCGACCTTAGATAAATCCACTGAACTTTTATTTTGCTGAATGAAAGGCTGTTATAGTGGAACTTGTGGTGACATTGAAAATCCCTGCAGTGCCACCAAGTCTGTCCCTTCTATTTAGCTCTAGCCTACCAGCCTTCTTAGAGAAAGTGGGGAACCTTGAGCTTTATAAGGCACACCCAGCTTGACTGATGTGGTTCAGTTTATACTTCACTCTCACTTCTCACAGTTTTGTTCTTCTCACTGGCCATTTTCCCTCCCTCCGTTTGAGGACAGCCTTAACCGGAGTAAACACAAGGAATGTGTGCTTCAGTAAGGATTGTATTCTTGCTCTTTCATTGTTATTCAAGATGGACAATCTAATGTCTAATGGCTACTTCAGGCTAATGCTAATAAGTATTAAAACAAAGAATTAGGGACTCATATAAACCATAATGCTGAACTAATCTGTAAATGAACAGCAACTTACAGCAGCAGAGAATAATATTGTTAAAAGATTCAGGGAATTGCATACCACAAAGAGCAAGGCTGAAAACCACTGCATGACTTTCAAGCCCTCAGAAGGCACTATATGAGAAACCACCATGCTACTGCGATAAAAACTGCCATATGGGCAGTTCGTGTTTGTGCAAAAGGAAAGCAGAAACACGGTTGAGCTCTGAGGCTGAGGTTGGCTCAGATGGGCCCTTAAGACAGTGGAAACATGTGCTGTGGTCAGATGAGTCCAGGTTTCAGATTATTTTCAGAGAAAACAGACAGTTCTTTGTGCCAGTTAGTCACTATAATGAATATTTACAGCACTCAAACTGTACGGTATGAAAATTAATAATACAGTGTGCAGAGGTAAGGTGCAGAGTACATTAATGGTCAATCTGGCTACAGTATTTTTATAATGGTTTAGAGTTCTAGAATAAAAAATCACAATTTTCAGATTTTTTTTTAAATAAAAAAAATCAATGACTCTACTAATGGTGGAAATAACAGCAGATGAATCTAGACTGAAAACTGCAATTAGCAATAGAGCCCCTCCTCAACCAACTATGGCAGTAAAATCCTGTGTTTACATAAATGCATGGTTATTAATATTTTACAGCGTAAAGTACAGATTCAAATGAGCTTTCTTACTGATTGTATTCATTGTAATGTCATTAGTACTTCCATTTTAAAAAATTGTATCAGGTTTCAATATAATAAAGCTACCCCCATCAAAACAACCATGTTTTTCTGTCCCATGAGGGAATATTGTGACTGATAATAATGATAAATTAGTCATACTCATGTCATTCTCATATAATGAAACGCCACTGCGACCTCAAACGGGAGCAGGGAAAAGCCTAAAATGCTCAGAGCAGGATTGGGAAACCCTGCGTTCAGCCTAGTTGTTTGCTTTCTGGCTGGAGGGTCATCATTCCAAGCATAACTGGCAATGCACAAGTCAAATTCCCCTTCATTTGTACACCCCTTAAATGCTAAAGGGGTTCTCCACCAGCTGCAAACATATATAAACTAAAACACGCCCCGGAGTCCATAAAGTGGGGAGTAAATCGAGGGTTTTGAGTCTGTTTTAGGTCTTTGGTTTGGTAGGACTGCCCACTACCTGTTGTTGGCCACAACAAGCTTAAGAGAGAGGGATTCCTCAACAGGTAGACGAGTGCAAGAGAATCCTTGCAGACATGCCTCCCTCGCGGGCTACATTCTGGCTTTGGCTCCAGCCGCCGAGGAACAGCGGAGAGGCTTGTGAAGTCGAAAGGCCCTTTGTTGTGGGCGCATGGTATGCCCGTGTGGAACCAATGTTCCTTTTCCCTCTGGCCCGTGGGGCCTGTATTCAATAAAGCAGTTGTGTACTTGCATTGTGATGATGTGGTCAAGGCAACGGGCTTTCTCGAGCCTACATTCGCTCAGCCATGCTATTTACGTCTCTTTTTGTGGGTGTTTTTGTCACCACCACTCATATTTCCCATTTGCCGCAAGTGATTTAAAAGACGGTAGGTTTTGGCTTTTTCGCCGGTAATTCAAGGTTCCTCGTGCTAAGGAGTGGAAAAGAAACCTGGAGCGACCTCTGCGGCCAGAGAGAGCTGATCAGGAAAGCCAAAATAAAACACTCGCCTCTCATTTGCGCCTGCAAAAAAAACCTGCCAGTGAACGAAGGGTCGACACGATCTTGACAAACATGACCATGGAGTCAAGGGGTCATTTCCTAAAGCATGAGCAGATTCCACAGTGGCAGATCCTCGTCCGTGGGTTAACGTTGATGTTCTTTTGCAAAGAGAAGTGGGGATTCCCCAAGCAAAAATGACACACTTTGCTCAATTTACTAGAGTATGTAAGTATACGCCCTCGACTTCTACCTTCCGCACATGTGGATGCTTGACTACTCGTAATGGGAAACCAGGAAATATGGCCTGTGCAAAAGTTAGGGCACATTTAAGGTTGTTTCCTGTAGATGATGTGCATTTATCACCAACAACATGTCATTTGACTA
The DNA here is from genome assembly GCA_037576955.1 of Lepidarchus adonis. NCBI lineage: Eukaryota > Metazoa > Chordata > Actinopteri > Characiformes > Lepidarchidae > Lepidarchus > Lepidarchus adonis. The sequence goes on from JBBIGC010000002.1 coordinate 3,131,586, forward strand.
AGGGTGTTCAAACGTTTGCGTATATATAACCAATAATATTAGCACATTTAAAAGTAATTTAACGTCAAAGAGATCTTGACTTGCGGAAGCCCAGTATGACCTGCATTTCTGGGAGGGACTAGGTATTTCAATACAATGGCAGCAAGTAAACAGTCAGTTCTTAAAGTTGATGTGCTAGAAGCTCCAATACGATAGGTCTTGTGAATTATTTCAAGGTCTGCGGTATTATAAGTGTTGTACTAAAGGCTCTGACAGAAAGGGGTCAGAACACACCACAGTTTCGGCAACATGAGGGGGATTGCACAATATTTGGCAGGTGGTGTTAATGTTATGGCTGATTGGTGTTTACAGACTTACTGAATTTCCTTTCAGAGGCCTTGTTCCTTCCCTTCCACGATGGCCCATCAAGAACCAGCACCTGTTTCCATGTACTCTCCATGAAACGAGATGACCAGATGTCTAGAGAAACATCAGTAGGGTTGGGATGAAACCACCTGAAAACCAGAAGATATAAAACCTAGAGTCAAAGTGACTAAACAAAGACGTAAAACCAGACGAGAACCCGACACTGGCTGGTCTTTTCTCAGTTGAGGCCATTTTCTAATAACATGATGAAAATGACACAGTTTAAACCTTGGAGCGATGCCTCTTCCCTTAGCCCCTTCCCACCTCAATTTATTATTCGCCCCATCCTTAAGGACCAACGAGGCTGACCCAATTAGCAGTAGCCTCCCAGGCGGGGGGATGGGGGCGACAGGGCATTGTGTACCATTCCTCCATTTCGTGTCAAGCACCACCACCCCCCCACGTGCAAACGAGATGCTAATTAATAACCATTGGCATCTTGAGCTGGGCACGTCGGCTCATGCACGGGATATCAATGATTTGCCGGATTCGGCCAAGCATAACGCAGTCACCTCCGGTCAAGATAGCCGCTGGCAGGGCCTAGTGCTGACTCCGGCACCAGAGTTCCTTCTCTAGGCTGATGCGGCTTAATGAGTCCCTTCACGTATTCCAAGAAAAGTGCAAAAGTATGATTCCCGATGCTTTAAGCCGAGCCAGTCTCTGAGAGTTGATGGCAGATGATGAAATAAACAAGAATGCATATGCTGAGTATATTAAATGTAATTACTCGATTGGTCATTGGATAGTAATAACCTAATTAAATCTTCATCACCGTATGACTTTAACCGACCTAATTTGATTACAAATTGTGGTTCGGGCCTAAACGACACTGGTGCAGCCATACCATAATGAAATAATTACCAAAGAATACTACAGGATTAGGAGGGAGGGGGGGTTCATTTTTTTTTACGTTTTCTAAAAAATGACTTCGGAAATGAAGTCTCTCCCTCTTTAAGATCATTAGTGAACCATTAGCAGTGGCAGCAGAGATCCTTACATCACGGGCTGCTAATTAGGTTAAAATGCTGGTGGCAGGACGAGTGTCTGGCTGTGATGTACAGGGGGAAACGAAATGGCCGAGGTTAATTATACTCATGGAGCGGGGAATTATTGGGAGCGCTTGAGTTGCCCTTTTAGGTTAGGTTGCTAAATGGGACTCTACAACAGACCAAAAAAACAAACGTGTAGCACTGTTATCCTTCAGTGATGGTGGAATTTGCCCTCGTAGAGAAGGGAGTGTACGCGGGCAATACTATACAGTAGGCAAGGCAATATACATCATTCAATATGCTGGATAGAAGTAAAATTAGCATTAGCAATGTCCCAATCACGCTGGGTCAGACCACAGTCATTTATTAGTGAGTAGTTGCTGAGTACTCATCTGACATTTGTATTTTCTTAGATTCACAGCATCTTCTTCAAACACATTAAAGTTAAAATCCAGTGTATTTGCTTCAACTGACAGTTGAATTTTCACATTGTCTTGCAAAATGGCACCGAACTGTTTAATACGCTCTGCTGAAACCAAATTAACCTTGGTGTAAAGCTCTGGTAAGGCACAGATAGATAAAACCTTATATTTTATACCACATAAATGGCTAATCAAAAGCAATGAATTTAGTTACCCTTTTTTTAGGATATTCCTCTTTGCATTTAAAAATGTCCTCCAGTGCGTGTTGCTCTGGTGCAGTGTTCAGTAGTCTGACTGAACTGTCGTTATTCTAGACATGAACAGAACCAGGTCACAGACCAAGAATCAAATGCCAAACCAACAGAAAGAGAATCCGGTACCAGTTACTGAACATTATGACACAAGTATTTGACGGTAGTTGATTTATTGTGACTCTGTTATAAAGATTCATTCATTTGCATAACATCGATCAGTTTATTCTGCTGTAACATCCCCATAACCAGCAATTTAGTTTGTGTTTCCATGTTTTGTTCATTAAAAAAATAAAAGTCACATTTTTGTAGCAAGAACTTCAATGAGAAATAGCAGTGAATTTGTTCGATTTGCATCAATTGAGTCAGTCTTTGTTAAACGAAGCCCTGTTACTACTGAATCACAAATCGCTCATATTACAAACATGACACGTGGCCACTGAACTGCTTTTATTTTCCAGCTGAAACATCTTCAACTGTTCTTAGGCTCGTTCATGCTGGAGCTGACCCCGATCTGGGACAAAAGCCCCCGAATGGAAGCCAGTGTAGGGACTGAAGGCCTGGAGTAATATGCTCTATGTTCTTGCAGTTCTAGCAACATCCTTTTGGAAAAGCTGTAGAAAAACGTGTGATTGTAATAGAGTGCTAAACTCAGTCGTGCTCCTAAATCAGTACCTTTGCTGCAAAGAAATATCTTTCTGAATGTTAAAGCTCCATCCCACCTCAGAGCTCTTAGTCATGATCCCATTGACAACTTGGCCCACCGCCCTCCACCACAAACCCTCCATCTCTTTCCAGGCCTCAACCCATAACACAGCCTGAGGGCTCCATCCTGGCTCCTCCTAAGAGTCCTCCAATACCCCAGTATTGATTGTCTCCCCGCCCCGGCCAAACCTCAGCTCGTAGAGATCCCGCTAAAAGCCTCCTTAGATGCCTCCAAAAAAGACCAAGCTGGAGTCCTCAAGTACACCCTGTCCTGCGGCCACGCCGGATGCTCGGGTGGATTTTACGGCAGGATATACAGCACATTAGCAAATGAATGGAGAAACCAATAACAACTGGGTCCTACCACGCGATCATGTCACACTGCACATTGTTGGAGAAAAGCGATATATTCGTGGAACAGCTTTTACAACACACTGTAGACAGCTGGTGAACATCGCTCTCATGTAACATGCCTTTGTCTCCTGTTCTCCTCTTTGCAGAGTTTTAACAAAGTCACGGCAAAACCTCATGTCGAGCCAAGGCGTCAGCATCGTTTTTGGACCCACACTGATGTGGCCAGAGCTGGAGGCGGGGAACATGGCCGTCAACATGGTGTACCAGAATCAAATCGTGGAGTTCATGCTCATTGAATGTGTGGAGATCTTCGGAGCACAGGGCAAGTAGGAAGGGCTTAAAAATAAAGGAGGAGGAGAACTGAATGGAAAGTTTAAGCACGGAGGAGGCCAAAGATGTTGGCACGACCACGCGTTCGAAGAAACTGCATTTCCTGTTATTAAAATGCACTTTTGTGTTCGTCTCCCATTTGACATTTACAAGGTCAAAAAAGGAGAAAAATAGGGAATAAAGGCCAGGAAAACGTCCAGCAAAAAAATGACATCTTGCCAAGTGAAAACATCTGGTCTGTGTATTAATATTTCTCATTATGAGATGGCTAAAACAATATAGACATAATCTGGAGGCCCACAGTCAAATGGCATCGTTTTATCTTTTAAGTACAAATAAGCATAAACATGCCATTTTCAAATTGACTGCAACATAATTTCGGTGTCTTTTGCACAGGCCACAGTTTCGTTTCACCCTATATGTTAAATTAAACAAATAAACACTCATTTGACTGCAAAAGAGTGTTCTCCGTAAAGAATTTACTTCATAAAATCATTTTAACTTTTGCACAGAATTATTTTAGAGAATCTGGCGTATCATTTTTCTCATTCCAATACTTGAAACAACCAAAATGATTGGAATTAAGGGGAAAAAATGGTAGAAAATGTTCAAAAAGAGAAATGTCGATATGTTGAGTGGGTTTAAGATGATTACACTTGCCAAGCTTTTATTTTGTAGGCCGATACCAAAGTACATTATATACTGTATATGCGCAAATGCAAGTATTGGGACCACACCAATCTAGATAAGAAAACATTTATTTCAATAAACTTAAATAATCAAATAAAATATTTTAGCCATATTTTAGCATTTTAGCGTCATCCACAGCAAACATCATTTCAATATCGTTGTGCATCCCTAGTTTAGGCTTCTTGACATTGCAGGAACTACAAAACGATAATTGAACCATAAATTGGTTTAATTATTTAGATTAGGAATGCACAGGTGTGGGATACGTAAGCTAATATTTTCGCTAGTCATATCTCCCGGTGCTGATACCAACGAGTCCAATATCACCATGAATCCATAGTTGTTACCGTAGGGAATTCGCTGTTGCCCTTGCAGCAGATTTGCCCTGGGCATACTCACCATGCTGCCCCAATAAAACTCCCTGGGCAAGACTCCAAATGCCACATCTGCCAATCACGCTGGACAAGAGTGACGACCAACAAGAACAATGCAGGCTCACACATTACCAGGCCTGTCTACCAATCAGCCACAACATTAACACCACTGAAGGGCAGTTATAGCATTATGGTGGCACACGTCTGGGCAGCAAGTGAACAGTCAGTTCTTGAAGTTGGTGTGCTGGAAGCAGGAAGCCTCATTGCGATAGCGAGAACAGCAGGTCTTCCATATACTATAAGACCACATTGCACTTACAGACAAGCATGGGTACCCAAGGCTCATTGATGTACATGGAAGCTCCTGGTACGCACCGTGTTAGTTGGAGCTGGTAGGAGGGTATGGTAGGAGGGGTTAATGCTGTAGCTGATTGGTGTACGCAGCCTTTCGCCCTATTTGGAACTGTGTGTACTCTTGTAAATAATAAAAATTAAAGTAAAACTGGGGTCCAGTTTTTGTCTTTTGTCTTCTATAGACTCGTTTACTCTCAGTCGCTCCTGATGTTTGCGCTCAGATCACCGGAACGCTCGTCTGGTTTTCCCACAGCCTCGACCAAGTCAAACACCACACGGGCTCTTCGTCTGGTTCCATGCACTTCCTCCGTGTCGGGGCCCTATCTCGCCTTTTCCGAAGGCCGCCGTCCCAAACGCTAAGCTTCAGAGCTGCCACAGCGAGCTTTCAGCGGCCGCCATCACATCGGTTTCTAATCAAACTGCCAGAGCGCTCTCCAATTCCCTAACAGCAGTGTCTTTTTATTTGCTCTCCGCAGGCCAACGCTGAGACTGTCTGCGTGGAATGTGTTTTTTATTCCGTCCCAGAGATAAGAGAGAGTCTGTAATTACGTGGAGAGCCATCTCTCCTCGTCGCTTTTGCTCTAAATCAGACGCCTCGCCTTTCTGGCATGGCCACTAGTAGGGGATGAAGGGGTGAGGAGGGGAGAAGGGAGGGGAGGGTGACACAAACCAGAGATGTGGGTTTTGCGAGGTTCAGGATGGAAATAAAGGGGAGAAACGAGCTGGAGCTTGCAGTGACCTTCTTGGCACCTCCACCCTGTTCTCTAAAAGGAGGCTGAGCCCCTGAAAGGCCTGGACTAGCTGGACGTTTGGACGAGGTGGTGGGAGTACAACATGAAGGGCTTTGAAGAACATGAGGAGACTTCCCCAGGATTTTAGAAGGGTGGGTTAGTGTTAGTTCATTGCTGTCCAGAGAAACCCATTCTCCTGATGAGTTTAGCTTAGAACCTCCATCACCCTTGGGTTAGTTGCACCTCCCGACGCTGTTTTCTTCTCCCCCGTCCATTCCTGATACATTCAGAGAGCACAGAAACTGAACAGGGTTGCCAGATTGGACAGCATCCTGCATTCCATTAGAACAGGCAGTGGGGCTCTTCCTTATTGTGCTTCCATTCAGTTAAATTAATCAATTTGATACACACACACACACACACACACACACACACACACAAACACACATGCGCATATAAATATAATGTATACATAATAATTTATTTTGCTGTTAGGTGTGAGAACCTTTACCTTTTTTATTACATGCAATTTTTGTTAAGTATTATAAAAACTGTAAATTAAATTACTTAAAATAATTTAAAAAAATGTCCATGTCACCTTATATATAATGCATGCAAACCAATAATATTTGTGAAAAAGCTGAACTGAGGGACCCTTCAACCTAAAAAGGCGCAACATCAACATAAATCCATTTATCAGCATTACTTTGCAATAAGACTGCCCTCATAAAAGGTCTATGAATGAGATATATTTAACAGATAAGCTTAAGGAGCATTAATAAACAGTTATATAGTGAATAAATAAATAAATAAACAGGGCAACAGTGATGACTAATGGTGGAGATGGAGTGGAGCTTGTGCTATGGAAACACCAGCACTTCGGCGCCTGAGTGTTTGTATATTGAAACACTTGACAAAGAGGTGATGTGTGATCTATTAAGACCTATGTTTGTGTTATCGCGGCATAGCAATGCTTTACAGCATTTATAATCTGATAATAACCATTAACTAACTATTTAAAATATTCATGTTGAAATAAAATTAACAAGAATAAAATTTACAGGAATAATAGTAATATTATTATTAAACAAAATAGTAATCATACTACTACTACGATTACTAGTAAAAATAATTATAACAATAACAGTAATTTTACTACTACTACTATTAATAATAAAATAAAAAATAGCAGTAATTATACTACTAATACCATAAATAATAATAAATATAACAATTATACTGCTTCTAATAATAACAAGAAGTACAAGTAGAAGAAGAAGTAGTACACGTACAAGTAGAAGTAGAAGTAGAAGAAGAAGAAGAAGAAGAAGAAGAAGAAGAAGAAGAAGAAGAAGAAGAAGAAAGCCTTCAGCTGAATATATTAATGCTGAAACAACAGCTCCTATACATGATGGTGCCCCTGCTGTTCCCATATGTACTTCACAGGATATTTGGTGTTCTAGAGCACAGAGCACGGAGAATATTAGTCTGTTATTCTATTCTGGCTTAAATCCTGGCCTTGGATATTATATTCTGCACTGATCGAGGAAGGTTTTTCCACCACACACTTCACTTCACTTCACAAGAACTTTGGAACATATTTAGTGTAAAAATAAAATGCCATAAATGATAAATAACTGTTTGATAGGACATCAGTTGCTTTAGTTGCCTTGTTCCTCAGTATCGTGATGGTACCTTGGCACATTTTGGGCCATTGTTACAGTTCCTATTGGGTGCGACTTCCTGCCTGAATGTAGACCGTGGCACTTGTTTGGAACGTGTTGGCTTTTCAGGATTGGTGGTGGACGGGGTTGCAGAACACGAGCATCGCAGCGACATCCTGTATGAAGAGCACGTCATAAATTTTTCACCCCGGGATCAGACCTTGGTGTCCTAAAGCAGCGGGGCTGGTGCGAAAGGCTCCGTTGACGCCATGCGGTTGGTGGGCTGGGAGTGTGGAGCGTAGCATTGAGACTGCGGGCTTCGTGTTTTCCCATCTCGGGCCAAGACGTTCCACGTCTAATGATTTCATGTAATAACTGGAGACCACTGTGCCTCTGAGAACCCCCACACTGCACCTCACACACATACACACACTTTTGTTTTCCCATCCCATCTTGGCAGCGATTCATGGAAATGAGTGTCTTTGTAGGCCCCCAAAAACGAGCGCAAAACGAAAAAGGACTGAAAAAGTAAATGAAAGCATAACAATACAGTGTCCCTGTGAAGCGCCTGCCATGTTCTAACCACTGGGCCCCATTAAAAGGGAGACTGCGCTCCAAGAGAACATGGCAGCATATTGATAGCATATGACTGTGTCACACAAAGACAGCGCTCGCTCTCTCCGTCTTGTTTTTACATCAGGAACGCTGGCAGTAGTCGAACATGGCAAGCCTGCACTCCCCACTGGCTACCTGTGAATATAACGTGCTGTGGAAAAGTCAGAGTCCACCCTCTTGGACATTTCATTTAGGACAAGTTATTGTGAACGAGCGTCCTCAAGGGTGTCAATGATTACATTTTGCTAAAAAATATATTCAAAAATGACAGAACCTCTAGCGACAGAATGCAACAGTGGCTGGAGGTGTGGTAGGACAGTTATTGTCAATGTAAAATGTGAGACGGGGTCCTGGTTGCGAATGGGAAGCACTAGCTTTGCCAAGAACTAGCTATAGTTAAAAGTGGCAGGTTCTTGAAAACCTAAAGACCAGGCATATGAAGATATGAAGGTTAATAAAGGCCCCTCTGCCATAATTACAGTATCCATTCTATGCTTCTCACCATCCATGGTAATGTGAACGACAAACTTCTACTTATCAGTCAAGCAAACACTCCACATCTAAAGTCAATATAGTTCTAGTACAGATGTTCTAGCTGATTTGTTACCTTCTCTAAATGGAAAGATGGACAGAAAAAGCTGTTAATCTGAATCAAAAGTAGAGATTTTTCTGTCAAAGATGAAGCCATAAAGTTTCAAAACATATTATTTACTCCTAATATTTCCTCCTATTCAGTCTACAGCAGTTTAGCCTTGACCAAGCATGAGCTAGAGAGTCTGGACTGTTTTTTTATTGAGGCAACCGATTGGAACAGGCATGTGTATGTTTTAAATAAATAATAGTAAAAAACAAACAGTAGGTTGAGACATGGTTGTATAAAAAGAACACTTTTTGATATGTAAAACCCATAGAAAATGAATAAAATCCAAGAAAACTGTTAGATAACTGCAGTTTATCTGGGATTAACTAGGTCTTGCGTGGTTGTTAGGAGTCCCACTTTCTATATACACTGTGCTTCCAAAAAAATAAAGAGTCACACACTCTAATATTTAGTTGGACCAGCTTTAGCTTTGAGTATGGCATGTATTCACTGTGGAATCGTTTTAATAAGCTTCTGCAATGTCACAGCATCTATACCCAGTTGCATTAATCTTTCGCCAAGATCTTGTAGAGGTGATGAGTGTTGAAGCGCTGCGCAAGATCTTCTCCAACGATTTTCAATGGGATTAAGGTCTGGACTCTGTGGTGGCCAATCCATGTGTGAAATTGAGGTCGCCTGCTCCCGGAACCACTCTTTCACAATTTTTGTACAGGTTTGTACAGTAGGCACTATGCATGATGGGTGCATCACTTCATGCGCCTCTTACCCTGATGCAATCATCACTCTGGACTCATCAGACCACATGACCGTCTTCCATTGCTCCACATTCCAATCTTTATGCTCCTTAGCAAACTGAAGCCTGATCAGTGTTTTTCTTAAGGCGACACAGATGTTTAGTCTCGGCCCCTTCAGTTCCATTCGCATTGTGCATGTGGAAAAGCTATTACTTTCACTATTGAACACAATCGTGAGTTTTGCTGTTGTTTGTTTTATGATTTGATTTCAACCAAATAGGATGTGTCTTCCGGGATGGTTCTTTAAATAATGAGAAGCTACTCACGACATCCGTTAGGGTTAAATTACTTGTTGCCAGACAAAACATAACCATCCATGCAGTGATTATCCAATGGTAGACTCTTACCTGTGTTTGCTTTGTTAAATCCATGTGCTGACTTTTTATTTTGGTCAGACAGTGTATTGTACTTATTTAAATACATATTTAACTGCATTATCTTCTGGCTAACTGCAATATATCTTTCATGATAAGGCAGCTGAGGTGTGTGTTGGTAGTTGTTTGTCTAGATGTTTGAAAGATGATAATACTTGTTATTAGCTCTGGATAGAGATTTTGTTTATTCATGCTTACACACAATAATAAGCACAAAATTGTTGTTTTGACAAAAATATGGAAATGAAAAAGAGTTTTGTAGAGTCCTATACAATATGGAGTGTTTCGATGAGCGTTTTGTCATTTTCTACTGACCAATTTATTCTTTGTGTGTGAGAAAAACAACATACAATACATGGTTTCAAGCTTGGAGATTCTGTCAGTATATAATTTATAACATTTAAAACCATCTGTTTCACTTAATGCAGTAATGAAGGCTTTAACTGTAACGCACTAAATTCAACACCTTGCTGGCCCTTCAAATAAGACAACATAGACTAATGAGAACTGATGAAAGTAAAATTTTCTGGATAGCGTAGCCTCCTATTTCAGTGACACATCCCCTCACACCCAGTACAGACTGAAGGTATTTTTCATTCTATTATTTTCAGGTTTAGAATAACAGCCAAACAGAACCAGGCTCACTGCTGGGGCATGAAATTATTGCCACTGTTTCGTGTTGATAATCCAGTTTAAAATGCCCCCAATCAACACCTTTCTGTATAACTTGGGGCATCTTTGCTTTTCCTTATGCGAATAACTCTTCAGAAAGCACAGCAGTGTTAATTTTCTAAATTAGTCCCTTAATCCCGTGCCCTACAAAAGGTAAAAGAGGGCATGACCGAGATAAACACATTTTTAAAGGCTGATAGGTGAATCCTTTGTGAAAATCCGCGAGGGAGGTAGGATTAGGCTGCCAAAGTGTTGTAGAGGGGAAGTTATTGTGCTATGACTGCACAAGTTAGTCACATGTAATCATATGAAGCCATATTAATCACTGAGGTGGAAGTGATATGTTGGAATGCGAGGTTGGTGGTATTTCCCAATCAGGAATGCAGCACCAATGGTTTTGGAACAACACACCAAATTCTTGGTGCAAAGTAAGTAAACTGAAGGAAACCCAGAGAAGCATTACCACGTTTCAGTCAAAAACCAAGGGCCCACCAATTCCCCCAAACCCGAATTAGGATAACCAGCGAGGATGTGTTTTCTTCTTCAGTTTAGCTACAAGGCCATCGATAATTATAGCCAATCATTAAAGTCCAAATCATCACACTTGTCAAGTTAAGAAAGACTTATGAGGTTTAAACACGAACACCACCTTCAGACGTCTGGAGATTCAGGACCAGGAAAGGTTTGAAGTTCGCACATGTAGGACAATGGAGGAGATCTTCCATGTTGGACACAGTCAAACCAACTGGAGATGCTTCATGTGGAGGCAGGACATGACATGGTCACGTAGCCCGTTCACAATTTGCTTTTTAGGCATTGTTGCTGTTCCTTACTGATGGTAATTCCTCGTCATCTCTTCAGTTAGACATTTTCATTAGCATTTTTGCGTAAATTCTTCTTCTTCACGCTTGGCTGATTGATTTCGTCCTACTTGCTTGCTCTGGAAAATGATCTGACCCATCGACAAATGGTTTCAATTGGGAGAATCTGAACTTCATACTGAGGTTCACACATCAAGAAAGGTTCTGGATTTCAGTGCATGAGTGACATGGGCTTACGAGACAAAAATGCAGTGATACATAGTGAGAAGAAGTGGTAGATTCATCTTAACGTCTGAATATTGATCATTTTTACAGACAAAAGTACAGTATCAGAAAACCAGCGAGCTTTATCTTTTGGTTAAACACTTTAAAATGGAAGGAACTGCATTTCCCAGGCTGTACCTACTCTCAAGGCCAAATATCAGCCTCACATTGGTGTGCAAAAAACAAACAAGGTCAAGACCACACGTATCTCTTTACCATGTCACGACACGACGTTTAAGGCTGTAACGTCGCCATGTGCGGCCTGGTCCTCACACCGTCAGTGAGAAGCAGAAACGTGAATTAAAAAGGCCAATGAAAAAGGGCTTAATGTGCACTCCATTTTATAGAGGTTGCTATTAAGTTTTTATACGTTGGGTGACATTTTGTTACTGCAGAAACGGCAACGTTGTAAGCTTTATGGCGTCATTAGGTCCTGACCTCAGGTCAGCCCGGCAGCCTGGAGAGCTCTGGCAGTCTCGTCTAAAACACCAGGAGAGCTTTTTCAATGAGTCCACGGTACTTAAGGGTCAAAGTGTGCCCCCACTTTGCCCTAATACGCCAAAGCAAGACATGGTGTCGACTTTCACCAGCCAAAAACGTGCTAAATCAAGTCGCCGGCTTGGGCCCAATATGAACATGAACTGGCTGAATACTGTTATTAGTTTAAAGCCTAGGTAACTGAATTAATTTGCAAATCTGGCAACATCTGTAATTCTTCTAGACGAAGCAAAATCATACGTTCTGATAAAAGATATTAGGAACGATTTGTCAGGAAGAGGTGGCCAAGGTCCGACAATAAAAACTAGAGTGATGGGCCTAATTTTGCTCCTGGGAAATAAGGTGCCATATAACAATCTGATTTCATTTCATGCTTAATTCCAATCTCCCATCTGCTGCACCTAAATTATCGATACATCAGTGAGGTGGTAGTTTACGAAGTTATATTGCAAGTTTTTTTAAAGTACAAATTCTTTCAGCATCCGAAGAGGAGGAAGTGTGCAAAGACGCCAAGTGATTATGACAGCGTTACGGCATGCGTGAGCAAACCCGACGATGCCTCGTCGACATGGAAATATGTGTTATTTTACATTTCTAAACTACTTATAAATACCTAGCTCCAGTAATTATGCAGTGGTTCATTTCCAAATGCAAAGAAAACATGAGGGCCCTATTTAGATGTAACCACAGCGCAGGGAAAGCCTCCCATTAACCTTTTCTGAGCCTCTGGGGACTTTGTCACAACCTGGCAACCCCAGGTGGAGCGGGAGCCCACAGCACTTCAAGCCGCAACTTGGCTGCCACTCTGTCGGAGTGGGAACCGAAGATTCCAGCAATCCAGCAGTCCTCCAGCACAAAGGATAAAAATGGATATGAACTGAAATATGAGGTGGCACCGCCTATGAGAAACACGGAAAGCGGTCGCAGGTTTCTAGGTTGTTTATTTTTACTTCTCTTTTTTCTCTCCTCCCCAAAACCATGCTTGTTAAAAGGCTCCAGGCTTGGATGTTGTTTTAGTGGAGAGGTGGTGAGTTTGAGACAGGTTTGTGGCTCTGTCTGTTATGAAAGACATGAGTAACACTTTATTTTAGTAGTCTGTAGTGCGTGTTTGGGGGATTTTCGCTATTTACCATCATGATCCTTTGTACTTCGCCTTTATTATATGCCACTTACCTGTTAAGGCTTAATCAATCACTCTGTAAAACGGATCCAACTCTATATTTACACAGATTTGTTGAAATTTGAAGTTAAATTTGTCCCAGAACTTGAAAAACGGCGACCGTTCCTTTGGAAAAAGTCTAAATAAGTGACACGCCAATCCACAAAAGGAACCCTTCAGAGAAGTCCTGATGGTGTCTGCAAACTAAAGAACACAACCCCATTTTCAAAAAAGTTGGGACACGTAAAACTTAAATCGAAACAGAATGTGATTTTCAAATTTCATAAACCCATATTTTATTCACTAAAGAATCAAATCAAATGTTGAAACAGAGACACATTACTATTATATAAAAATATTACCTCATTTTAAATTTAACAGCACGTCTCAAAAAAGGATGGGGGAACAAAGGGCTGAAAAAGTACAGTATATAAATAAGTCTATACATTTTTACTTTAAACATCTCATTATCTACTGTACATAACATCATCAAAGATTATGAAAATCTGTAATGTTCTCTGTGCACAAAGGATTAAAAACATGATTCTGCAGAGAGTATCCTAACTTTTTTGGAATTTTCAGTTGATTTCTATTAAACAGAATCTTATTTATGCCTAAAATTTGTATGTTTTGCCATATTATGCTTTTATGATTACATTATGGTTGGACTCATCAGGTCTACAGTGGAAAACGACTCTACTAAAGTGAAGAAATCGATTCCTTTTACAAGTTCAGACATTCATGGCCCTGTTAAAGGAAGATCCAGACATCTGAGAAGATCCAAGATGGCCTCGCTCTCTGGGGGTGTAGAATGGCCTTTCCCTCGACCACCTATTACTCAGCATGACCCTAACAGATCCTGGGCGTCTGTTAGTTGACATTAACAGAATTGGCAAGTGGTGCTCTCTCGAAGTGTGTGGAGCTGATGTCATGTAGCTGTAGTTTGCAAAAGATCTTCATGTGACTCATATGCTCAACTTCACTTTTCCTGCTGGTAGTGTAATGTGAATGGGGTCCCAGCCAGGAGATGGAGTTGGTAAAAACATGCAAAAAATGTAAAAATATTCATCCGCAAAGCCACTAGTTTAGCTCTGGCATCCCATAGGTGCTAGAAGAATTTTGAATAATTAAAGTGTTATTTATTTTGACTGGCTTCTAATAGTTTTGAGCCAGCATGAAGGTCTAGATCATGTTTTGCCACTGTTAGTCTGATATGCAAATCATTTTTTGGCAGAATCTGATTAAACAGCAAGATTATTGCTACATATTGCTTTGTGAACAGCATTCAGTACACTGTCACCCACTCCATTCATTTACATACACTGTTCAGTTTTATCTTTCCTTTATAGGTAAGAAGTGTTTAGAGGTAAAAGAAAACAGCAAGGGTATCAGAATGGTACTTGGCAGGGCTGAGCAATATAGATATCATTTCAATGAAAGATATTTTTCATGATTCACAAAACATAAGACATTTTTTAAAAAAGCTTCTAGTGTTTTATTTTTATTTACATGTAGCCCATTGCTTGATAATATCCAAGCAATTACACAATTTATAATAATAATAAAAAACAATAATAAAATAATAATAATATAACAACAAATAATAATAATAATAATAATAATAATAATAATAATAATAATAAAATTATTAATATTACTATTGGCATTACTACTACTACTACTACTACTACTACTACTACTACTACTACTAATAATAATAATAATAATAATAATAAATATTTATTATTATCAATTAAGAATTATTATTATTATTATTATTATTATTATTATTATTATTATTATTATTATTGTTGTTGTTGTTATTGATATTATTATGATTATATATTTTTTATTACTATTATTATTTTTATTTTTATTATAATTGCTGTTATTGTTATTGTAGTAATTACAATACTACTAAACTACATAATAAACTAAATAATAATACCTTATTGTCATAATCCACCCCTACTGCTCACTACTGGGCAATGTTATGTGTACAGATATAGGAAATGAGACTGGAGGAGTAAAAATACTAAAAGTAGAAAGGTTTTAAAACGCTGCCAGTATAAAACATCCTACAAAAAGTGTTGTAAACATGTGTTTTAGTCAAGAACCTTATTCATTCAGGTGCAGTTGCATGTTCAGTGTGTATTGGTCTGTCCGTTAGCAGTGATCTGTACTCTTCTCCCAAAACTTCCCAGGAAAACGCACTTGTGTCGACCTAGGATGAGAAAAGAGAAAGAAAAGCTGTCAGTCAGAGCAAGGGTCCAATACTGTATCCTGCAGGAAGTCAGAGCTTAATCTACACATTTATAGGAAAGTTAATGATGATATATTTCTGTACATACACACAGACTTTACTGACCTGAACAACATGCTGTCGAGCTAGATGAGGGTGTCTGCAGAAAGCCTGCAGCCTTTTATACAGCTGTTCAGGTGTGGAGTATAGATATAAGCCTTCACAAAAGAAGCAGGAAATACATATTTGATTACAAAAAAATCTTCAAAGCACAATGAAGAGACAAACCACTTGCAGCATTAAAAATGCACTGCACTCCATGCTGCGTTATGTTCTACATTATTGAACTGTGGTTGGTTTTATTTATTTATATAAATCGCCAGGACGCTTTATGTCCAACGCCTCGATTACTCATTACAGACCCATTACTTATGACTCATAATTGAAAGCTGTTTTTTTCAGGAGTGATGAGGGTATGAAAGCGTGTGTAATATTTATTCCCATATATTATAATCATCAATTTCAAGAGGACAGAATCTTACCCGGAAATATTTCTGGGTAGACGAGAGCCTTCGGGCACAGAGGGTAACACCCACAGTGGACGGCTTCTAACCTGCAACCCCAAGAAGGTTTCAGATGAAATAAAAATCATTTACAGTTCTACTGACCAACATATATGGTCCATACGGCATGATGATTAAATTGCAAAAAAAAGTGCCTGTAGATTACAACTCATTAAATATTACAATTACAAATTATTATACAACATATACATTTCATGTACAGAGTAATTCATAGCAAGTTTCAACCAATTTTAAAGAGCCTGATAATAACAATTAATTATTAATAATAATAAAAGAATTATTCAGAAAGATCCTGAGCCCAAATAAATACAGACATTTCAAGTAATTAAGGTAAATGGCTTTCCTTATGTTATTATATACAGTTATACTAATTATACATCTGATTTCACCAATACGGATCAATCGTCCAGGACAAATTAGCGTTATTTCACCTGTTCGTAAAACCACTGGAATAACGAACACTTTTGGAGGCTAGATACTTTGTGGGGAAGCACCATTTTTTAAAGGAAATGCTGAAAAAAGCTCTGATTTGAGACGTTAATATCTATTAACTCTAGACCAGTGATCCCCAAACACCGGGTAGCGGACCGGTCCCGGGCTGTGGAGCATTTTGTACCGGGCTATACAAAAAAATTTAACTTTTAATTTTTTTTAAATACAATCTCAGTTCGTAGCATCTAAGTAAGTTTGAGACTCAACTTTGCCGGGATTCTGGATAAAAGTCATGTCCGAAAACTCTAAAAACGTCTAAAAATACTCTGAAAGGAACATTTATGTGTTACCATAGCGACCAGAGCATGTGAAAGGCAGAGGAGGACGTTCCTTTACCAGGACATGACCACATCACTTTGTTGTGAAATATTTTAGCAATTACAATTAGTCTAAGGCATTAAGTTATTGTCCAAACTGCTCTTGAAAGCGTTGGGTCTTCAATGGTCTGAAGACACTGAGGGACAGCGGTTCCAACGGTGAAGGGAACTTCGCTCCATCACCTACGTGCCAAAACTGAGAAGAGTCATGACGTACATTCCATTTCTCAGATGTAGATCACATGAGGGTCTAAGATGGTGAGCTGTGACCCATTCCTTTTCATACAATACATCTCACAAAGCGTCGAGAGAAATTCACATACGAAGCCGTAATGAGCTGCAAGTAAAACTCTCTTGAAAAGAAAAGAAAAAAACCTTGAAAGGAGCCATGACTCAAAAGGAGAACTCTCTTCTGGGCGGCTCTAGTTATTCTCAAAGTTATAAGCAAAGGAGGCATGGATGAAATTTACATTTTAACATGTCAAACTCCAAAATACTCAGTGAATAGTTTAATCTGGGGCAAAACTTCACTCCCAACTGATTCAACTCATCTGAACCTCGCTTTGCTGCCAGTGGAAAATGACCGGCTGTTTAAATATTTTGTAGAATGAGCATTAATGTTTCATGAGTCCATCCATCACTCCCCTCGCCATCAGATCACCATCTCATTCCCCATGCTAAAGCCATGCATATTTTAATATACGATTAGTTCGCTGCCATTCAACTCTGAATTTCGCTGGTTTTGATTGAGCGACTAGGCCGCTCAATGAGGCTTTCGTCAAAATGGTGATCACAACTGGGTTTGGAGTGACTCTTATCTCATCGTCACTTGACACAACGATACGATAAAGCTGTTAGATCCATGGTCAACTCGTATGCTTTCTTCAAATCACACTAATGGCCGTCTCGTTGTGTAACTGTCACGTGACCAGTGGATGCCGAGTGCTAAGACATGGCCAGATGTGCATAAAACGCTATGAGGTTGCTATGTGGCCAAAAGTAAACAGACACTCCAAATTATTCAGCCACTTTCACTGCAAACTGGTGTATACAATCAAATTCAAAGCCAGGCATCCCAAAAAACCAAGAGCAGTAGAATAGGAGATCCTCAAGATTCCAGTGGCTTGAAATAAGTTTCTTTCTTCTTAAATCAGTCCCTGTCAGCTGCTATAGCTTTTAAAGTGAAATTGTAGCATCTGCAACAGCTCAGCCATGAAACAGACCAAACTCGTCGAGTCGGTTTGCCAAACCCTAAAGCAGGGGTGCTCAAACTTTTTTGGCTTGCAAGCTACTTTTAAATTGACCAACTCAAAATGATCTACCAACAATAAAAATGCTAAAAAAAATAGTTAGTTAGTGTTGTTCTTTTTAATGAACAGTCTGGTTTTGGTTTCTTACTTGCTCCAGCTCCTACACTCGTTTTTACTCCCTTTCTTCAGAAGTAAATAAACCGTTAGCCGCTAACTAGGTGACTCTGCGGGAGTTTTGTACTAGCGCGCGGTTGATCGAGCATGCGCGGTGACGCTTGTTACAAACGATGACGCTGGATTGGCTGTACTGTATGTCAATCAACTCCAAACGCCACAGTGGGAATGGATGATTGGCTCCATCTGTACTGCAGTGTTTTCTGTGGTCTCACGTGCGAGGTAGTTTACTTTGAAAGGCAGGGCTCCACGATCGGCTAGCGATGACTTCGCGATCCACCGGTAGCTCGTGATCGATGTATTGAGCACCCCTGATCTAAAGCATGTATTGCCTCTGCTCAGTTGCCTCAGTTAGAGTTACAAACTGCCTCTAGGATCAATAGAATCACAATGTTCAACACCAACATTAATTGAACATCTGGA
Organism: Lepidarchus adonis; assembly: GCA_037576955.1. Taxonomy (NCBI): domain Eukaryota; kingdom Metazoa; phylum Chordata; class Actinopteri; order Characiformes; family Lepidarchidae; genus Lepidarchus; species Lepidarchus adonis. The sequence goes on from JBBIGC010000002.1 coordinate 3,150,135, forward strand.
AATGCGTCTTCTGGAGTGATGAACCATACGCTTCACCTTGGTTTTGGCTGACGCTAGGATAAGGCCACCCACTAGAATACACAGTGCCAGCAGTGATGTTTGGAAGAGGTGGAATAATGGACTGGGTCTAAGTTTAAAAAGGCCAACTCGAGAGGGTGAAGCATTAACGTTAATCCAAAATAGTACATAGATAATTTAATAAATATACAATAGTAGCATTTTCTGACTCACAATGATGGAGCACTTTCAGCTGGGTGACAGCAACATTGAAACATGCCTAGTTCTCTACTATGGGAAGCTACTGTAGCTCTAATGAAACAGGTGTTTTATTCTCTTCATGATGTTTCTGGCATCAATTGCATTAAGGATATTGTTTTTGACAAAGAACAACAAATATTAAACTTAAAATGATCATTACTACAGTAAGCTCCAGCATGGTGACAGTGGTGACAGCATTACAATTGATTTGTGCTCTGCATATTTACACAATAAATTAAAAAAAACAAATGTCACTCAGCTCACCTTATGTTTTGTGCCGTTTGTCAGAAACATTGTACTTTTATGCGCACTGCACGCCCACAAGGATTGATCATAGTCTGAGTGTCTAACACTGTGGTTTTCAGGTTTTGTGAAGTCAGGAACAGTGTCTAAAGATAAACCTGCTTTGTGAAACAAGGTAAACGCGAGCAGAAACTAGACATGTAAAATATATAAACTTTAGCATGAGATACGACAATAACATACAGTGGGGCAAAAAATGTTTTTGACAGCCGACGATTGTTTTCCCACTTAAAAAGATGAGAGAGTCTGTAATGTTCATCATAAGTTCATTTTAACAAAAAAAAACCAAAAAACTAGAAATCACATTGCATGATTTTCAAAGAGTTTATTTGTATAAAGGTGCAGAAAATAAGTATTTGGTCAATAACAAAATTTCACCTCAATACTTGCAACCTCGATTGGTCAAATCTTTCTCTGTAGGTCTTCACCAAGTTTGCACACACTGTAGATGGTATTTTGGTCCATTCTTCCATGCAGATCTTCTCAGGAGCTGTGATGTTTTGGGGCTGTCGCTAGGCAACACAGACTTTCAACTCCCTCCACAGATTCTCTATTGGAGTGGATTGCAGAAACTGGCTAGAACACTGCAGAACCTTGAAATGCTTTTTACATAGCCACTCCTTTGTTGCCCGGGCGATGTGTTTGGGATCATTGTCATGCTGGAAGATCCAGCCACGTTTCATCTTCAATGGTCTAACTGATGGAAGGAGGTTTTTGCCCAAAATATACATGGCCCCATTCACCCTTTCCTTAATACGGATCAGTCGTCCTGTCCTCTTTGAAGAAAAGCAGCCCCAAAGCATAATGTTTCCACCCCCATGCTTCACAGTGGGTGTGGTGTTCCTGGGATGCAACTCAGCATTCTTCCCCCTTCAAACACAACAATAAACTTCTTCTGAAAGAAGTAACAGGTCTGTGAGGCCAGAATTCCTGCTTGTTTGTAGGAGCTAAATACTTTCTGCACCATTATACAAATATATATATATATATATATTTTAAAATCATACAATGTGATTTCATGGATTTTTTTTTTTTACATTCTCTCTCTCACAGTTGAAGTGAATCTATGATAAACATTACAGACTCTGTCATCTTTTTAATTGAGACAACTTGCAGAATCAGTGGCTGCCAAATACTTTTTTGCCCCACTGTATGTCTACACAGAAACTCTGAAAAATAATGAACAGAAACCAAAAGAGTATCTCCTTCTTAGTGCAACAAGATTAGTATTTAAACTTCAGAATTATGATAATTCAGAAAAGACGATCAGTCAGTAAAACACTGTTAAACTAAAGGTACTGGAGGGAATATATACCAACAGGCTGATCAGATAATAACATAAACCCGCCTAATACTGTGTAGCTCCAACTAATGACCCCCAAAAAACTCCAGGAGTACTCCTCACCACCAACCTCCACTCAAAGAGCCGAGTAATTAACCAAGAAAACAAAAAACACTCAAATGTGATGCCTGGCTGTTCTCCGGTTCCGCTATTATTATTCCGCTAGATTATTTTTGCTTAGGCTGGAGAAATTCCCGGTGATGCATGAAAACAGGTGGAAAGAGTTGCTTTCTGGTTTTTTCGAGTCGTAGTTTATTAGCGGCGATAGCACGGATGGGCAGCACAACGCTACAGGTAAACAGAAACTGCTCTGTACTGAGTAAAGTATAATAAAAGCCACAGGTCATAAACAGCATCATGCTTTAGAGCGAGTCTTAGCACTGGCTAGTTTCTTCACGTTGAAAGTAACCAGTTACTGCCACTTCAAGCCAAAGTAGGGGTTTCCCTGTGCTGCCGCAAGGCAAATCCGGGAAAGGTAACAAAAGCATCGATGTGATGTAAATTAATAACGAATCCCTATGTTTCTGTAAAGTATCAGTACGGCATTGTGATATATCTTTTATCGCAGAATTATCGCTATTGTGGGCCACGTATCGCATATCATATCGCAAGATACCCTGTGATTCCCACCGCTGGTGTATACTGTATATGTGTACATAGCACGTTGTGTTCTTTCTTTCTTTCAGTTCTTTGTGATCAGACCAGACCGACTAGTCTTGACTCGCCATCCACATCGATGAGCCTTGGGATTCCCCAGTTCACCTTCCTTTGATCACTTTTTCTAGATACTAACTAATGGTCGGGCGATTATTGGTGCGATATTAGGCATTTTGCAATTATCTGTAGCAGTGTTTGGAACAAAACTGATATTCAGTAATTAAGATGCGTTACTGTGACTCCACTATTGTCTCTTCTCGCTGTGCTGTTCACTCCTGCTTCATTTAATGCCCCTCCCACAAAAGTCTCTGATTGGCTATAAGTCATACGAGTAGTAGCCAATCAACATTGAAGCCTGGTCACTTTCAGCTGAGTGTGCAATTTTTCCCCAAATTAAAACATTAGTCCTAAACATTGGAGCTGCTCAACACCATGTAGCTCCTGTGAGCTGTTTCCATAATGAAAAGCCTGCGCTTTCTCTGAAAATAATGAACCTTGTTGCAATGATAACCTGAGCCTATGGAAACATGATGCATTCGCTAAAATATCCAATCAGAATTGAATTGAAAAGTGAAAAAATCGATATCAGACTTGAACTCAAATATCGGTCGACCTCTAGTGCTAATGCTGGGAATTCTCCCACAAGACCTGCCATCTTGCCAGCACATTACCTTATATCTCCTGCTTCCAACACTTTTGACTTCAAGAACTGACTGTTCCCTTACTGCCTAATAAATCCCATCCCTTGAAAAGATCCTGTAACCAGATGTTGAGTCAATGTTATTCACATCATGAGTGGTGTTAATGTAGTGAGTAAAATAAGATGAGATATTATCAAATATTAACAGTTTTCAGAAATTTTGCTTCCTGAAATCAACATTATAGCTTAGTATTCACCTCACTCATCATTTTGAATATATTACAAGCTGCTAATTTGTACATAGCTGTACCTAACAGTGAGTAGCCATTTTTTATCATAGGGAAGCCATCAGTCATGATTACTAAAGCCTGGTTATATATATATATATGATATATATATATATAAATTCCCAATGCATCCCACTCCGTGCTATCAGCCGCCCTGTCTGATCTAATGCAGTGTGAACGCTGAACTCAGAGGCGGAAACTGAAGCTCTGGTCTGGGGCAGGCATGTCTTATGAAACTGATTAAGGTCAGTTCCATGTCAATGCAGTTAATGTGTGCAAATGCTTCTCAGGCTTTTCATCTCAAATATAATTAGCCGATCATTCTGCTTGGCTGCCTTACTGTTTTTCTTCGGGGCATGGATGGGCGTCTGCTGACAATTAATTAGATTAAGCTAATTTCCACAATAACGAGGACAGAGAGCGGTAGAGAAAACTCCCTCCGTGTGGCGGCGTGGTGCCGAGCGAAGGAGGAGGCCAGGTGCTGACCCGTGCACATGGTTCATGCAGGTGAGTTTTGAATACAGTCAGTTCTGCTGAATAAAAGCACTGACCTCATTAATCTGCCGCACTGCTTCTCTGGTTTAGCACTGGAGCTACGAGGCTAAAACTGCGTAGAGCTTCACAGATGAACCGCGGATACGGAACTTTAGCTTGTCCTGTTTTTTTATGATTTGCAACCAGAACTGGACAATGAAAATAGCATGGTAAAAGTAGATAAAAGTAAATATAAACTTTAGAACCATAAATTGTGGCAGATCTGGTCTACAGTATTATGACTGAGCCGGATATTTTTGAAAACTTTTTTCGTTTTATTCTTCCATCCACACGTAAATGCCGTTTTTAGTCCCTGGAAACGTAAGAAAGTCCTTCCTAGATGCAGTCTTGGCGTTTATGAGAAAAAAGGGGTTTACATCAAACCTGTGGGACGACTTCCCCTGGGACGTCCCACTGTGTCTGTTTACAGGACTGAGGTCATTTACTGCGAAGGCAGAAACAGACAAAATACCGTCGCTTGTAACTTTGCTATTTGCCCTGTTTATCCGTTTACACACACACACAGTTACTCTCCCTCCATGATGAAGAACACAGGCTCAGAATGAGATTCAATGCTGCTGCTATAATCAACACAAACACTGTCACACCCGAGCGTCCGGCACCAACGTCGCGTGCGCTGTTGCCTCACAGATAGGTTACACTACATTGACAGTAGGTGTGAGTGTGTGTATCTGTGTTGACCTCCTGTCCAGGGTGTATCCTGCCTTGGCCTGTAGTCTGCGGGGCTCCAGCTTCTCCCGCGACCTGAAGTGGATTAAGCGGTTTGGATAATGGACGGATGGATGGAAAACAGAAAAAGAGCGTTTTTAAAAATACCTTTGGTGTATTTGCGGACGAGGTCTAAATGCCATTTCACCCTGTTTAGTTGATTAAAAGCACCTTTCAGGCTGGAATCCATCTAACGTTGCAGAGACAGCAAAGCACAGGTAACTGAGGATACGGGCTCACAGCCGGTTCAGAAATCTGAGGTGCTTTCAATGGCCTATAAATAAATATAAACATGTACCCTCAGGCAGAAGTGGCAGAAAACAAGCGCTGAATAAAAATCGGTCATGGGCTTTTCTATTTCTGGGCTATATGATGTCCTGGATGTTTGTATATTTTCAGCATGTGATCACAGGTTTTCTGTAAAATAAATAGTATAACTGACAAAATATTCCATGTTTTCCTGAAGAAAATAAATAAATAAATAAATAAATAAATAAATAAATAAATATAAAAAGAGGCAACGCATTCACAGTATATTTTTTCTGTGTAGTTATATATATATACACTATTAAAACAAATTTCAACCATTGCAACATTATAATTTCTTAATTTTCTACTAATTTAATTGTCTTCAAATCATTCCACTCATCCGTCACACTACACCACCCGCACTGAGAGGGTGAATGTCTGTAGGAAAACTTCAACGTTAGCTGCTGTCATGATACTGTTAAGAAAATATCTGAGATTTTTATATCTAACAGTTCTATTTGATAAAGTATATATCACTACATATTGTATTGTGTGTTAGCTGATGCTGAAGCTGGATTTCTATTTGCATATATCTTATATAAGTTTTGACAGTACATAGAGAATACTATTCCAATGCCAAGGCATGAGTTCAGCTTAGATAGCTGACATCTCTGAAAAATGTACTTAATATAAGTTTTGTTTCTTATTATTTCTGATTCCATGCCATTTTTCAGTGTTAAGACATGAAACTATACAGGTTTTTCTGTTGGGAAATCTCCCAACCCCAAAACAGAAATGGAGATTTCTGCTGCAGAGCTTGACTCTCCGTTTGCAGATTTTGGAAACCTTTAGCACATCATTAAAAGTATGACAAATGGAACTGTTGAGCGGCTAGAATGGGGCAACATCTCCCAAAACTCTGGCAACTTGTCTCCTCAGTTCCCAGATGTTTATGGACTGTTGTTAAAGTAAGAATAGATACTAAACTTGTTGCTGCCATCAAATTCAAAAACACCTTATTTTTTGGTAAAATCATACATTTAGTCAGATATATTTTCTGTGTTCTGTTGTGAATAAAATATTGTTTTTTGGGATTTGTAAATCATTGTTTTTATTTAAATCCCAACATTTTTCTAAAAAAAAAAAATAATTCAACTAGTTGTGATTGCAGGGTAATTTCAGTACAGTATCAATTATGTAAACCACATCAGTTTATACCTTCCCTTATGCTTTCAGTATTGCATTCAGTATTGCCATGGAAACCACCATCTATGAATAAAATTAGGCATCTGGGTGCAGCCTGTCAGAGAAAAGTGAGTGGGAGGAGCTTATATGTTTGACAAACTGATGCTCATGATAATTTTTTGCTTATAAGATGTGGGCTTATTTTGTTACAAGATGGAAAGGCACTGAAAAGAACAGACCTGAAGAAACGTAAAAACTTCGTAATGACGGGTCAACACACCCAGGTGTTCAGCCTAGCGAGAGAGCATGTGGAGATTGACGCGGAAACACATGAGATAATGGCATTCGCATGAAAAACACTGTTGCAAACTCACTGTGGGAACAAATGTCCTTCATTTGGCAGACGGCGCGTTCGACTTACATGGCCACGCCGAAGAACTCATGCTTGGCCGTAGAAACGACGACATCTGTTTGGCACAGCACCCTGAGGTAGTCCTCCTTACTGGGCATGAAACCCCAGTGCCGGATGTGGTTGACCAACTGTTCTTTGGCTTCGGCGAAGATGTCTACAAAGGACAGGGACAGAACACGAGATGTCGATGTCGGCGGAGGAGCAATTAGAGGAGAGAGGCAAGTTTCCACTTCGGCCTGGAGTTGGTTGGAAAATGAAAAACATGGGGCCGCTGGAACTTCGGACATATAAAGCGGGAAAGGGCAAAACTAATCAATAGTGATCCTATTAGCAAAATCAAAATGGATTAAAAGAGTTTCAGCGTGATTGCCTTCCGAGCAATCGTAAACATCATTTCGAAATATGAGAAACGTTTATGGCTTTTTCCCCCTTGTAGCTGTTTATGCTACAATAAAAGCTTAGATCTTAACATACGAGTGTGTGATTCCTCTATGCCAGCACTGCTCTGTGTATAAATTAACTTAAGGCAACACTATAAATATCCAAGTCTGTCCAAAAGATATTAAAGCATAATCATCCACTAATGGAAGTGTATTTTACCAATGAAAATGCTCTGGGTGTTAGTCATACAGGCCTAATGGATGATCCCTGAACTTGCGTATTTAACAAATTAGCCGCTAGTGTCTCGCCGCAGCCGCAGTGAGGGCAGGAGGGGAGAAATATATTCATATAGTATAGAAAATTAACGCTGGAATTGACTCTGAAACTAGAAATAAACTCTGTAGGACTTGGGCATACGTCTTTCTGATATACGGTTGGAAATAAAAACCCATATCTCACGGTGCGACTTCATTATCACCGCTAGGACCTGCGTGAACCGTCTGTCGCTTTATTACAATATGTGCAGATTAAATATACATCTGCATGTATCCGTACGGCGGAGGCATACCTGGCACGTCGGTAAACGTTTCCCCAAGGACAGACACTTCAAAGTTCAGCTCCCGCTCTCTCAGCTTCAGCAAGGTCTGGAAGAACAGCTGAGGGTCTTTGTCGTGTTCCCTTCAAACAATAAAAAAGAATATGCAAATCTCGCCGCTGAAATATTAAATAATGAATTAAAAAGGTGTTAAACTTAAGAACATCTTGATGCTAGAAGGTGCCGACACAAAACCTGCACACACACAGACTTGAGAACACGTCGTAAGCTTAGATTAATAGCGGGTTAGGACTAGAATTTTCGTGCCACTACCATTGTGGAGTGTACACTACCATTCTGAAGTGTGGAAGCATATTAATATTGGTTTTCATCAACAAAAAAGAAAAAGTCGAGCTTATCTATAGCACATTCTCGTACACACAGGCCGTTCGTTGTGCTTTACAAAGATAAAATAAGACTAAAATAATGAATTAAGACACAAAAGTAAGATGCGGTGCAAAATAAAAAAGAACCTCTTAAATAAAGGCTGTGGAAAATAAAAATAACCACAGTTGGAGCAGCTGGTTCCAGCAGGGGGCAGTATAATAACTCGTGGAATATAAATGCATCGATACATTTCTCCAAATGGTCCATAGCAACAAAATCTCTAACCTTAGCTATGTTGATTTAGTCATGACTAACTACTGACTAAGTTCTGTCCCACTACACTGATGGGTGTTGGCAGCTGTCCGCCCCTTGCATGGATGGGTTAACTGCAGAGTCCACATTGTGTGTGATGGGGTGTGTTCACAATGACAAACAGTCACTCTGACGTCACTTTTAAAACGGAAGATGGAGAGTAAAGCATTACAACACCAGAGGGCGATGGTAATGCACCTAACAGCTGTTTGCCAACTGGCATTAAACAACAGAAGAAGAGGAACATTGGTAACCGTGGGTGGTGCCTTGAGTTTAGATGCTACTGTACAAACAGGAGTTAACAGAAATGATGCTTAAGGTTCGCTGTTGTAGTGAACGGGAGGAGTGGAATCAATAATAATAATAATCAAGAATAATAATGATTAATATTATACTGTACTCACCTATGCATTGACTGAAATCCCATATTTCTTTTAGGAAACCATCTTAAATCTAGTCAATAAATCCATGTTTGTAAGAGGAACCTTGTTGCTTGTTTAAAATCATTCCATTGATAAATAATCTTTTTTGAGACGTTAAGCTGGTAATTTTGTTTATGTGCCAACAATTAATATAGTTTAATTGAAATACATTATAATTTTCTGTTTAAAAATACTTTTAAAAAACAAAAACACTTTTGTGAGGAAACTAGTAGTCCACAAATTAGGCCCCGATTGCTTGAATGCATTCTGTTGTGAAATCTGAAAATAATAATGTCAAATAGTGGAAAAATTAATATCACTAGGAAAAATAGAATATTGTGCAAAATTCAAGCTGCGTTTGATTAAAAAAATCAGTTTTATTCTCATTTTTGTCTCATTTTAGCAAATAAAATGATTACACTAGGTTTTGTATTTGATGTTTGCATATAGTCAGTTGCTATATCCCATGTAGAACGAGCAGAGTATATATATTAAATCACCCAGCCTGACCTTGATGTAGGCATTGGTCTGTAGTTGGTACAGAACAATTTTATAGTGTGTTACAGCGCAGAGCATTAATTAATTAAAACTTTAACAGATGAAATGTGAAAGCTAACACTGTGTAAGTACCAGGCTTATGCCAGGCATTATAATACAGTATGTAAGCCATACTAGGCCTTTTATAAAGCCTTCGTAAGCTCCAGTGCAGAGCTACTGAAGTCATGGGAGTTGGGTACGTTTACGGTTATGGGAGAACTGAGTACATTTGAATTTTCTATCAACTATACATCTGTATGCAGATCGGTGTCGCTTGCTGTAATAGCGATCCACAGAGTAAAAAAACACACCAATGAGACACAAATGAGCTGGAAAGTGTGACGTGCCCGACGTCCCCCCAGCTAAAAGGCCTACCCCGAGTCTGGGCCCAAAGAAGCTCCTCTGCACTACGAGATGAGAGCTGCCAAAGTGCGCTTTCCATTTCGCAGCTCATTTCCTCTTCCGAACGGCGCAGAACAGGAACGAGCGTTCCTCGCTAAAAGTGATGTTTGTTGAAGGTCGAAGGCGATTACCGGAGGGGGGCAGACACCTCCCACTTGGGCCGAATCTACTTTAGACGAGGTATTAGTGGAGAGCTTATTTATCCTCATTTCCGCTTCTTTTATGTCACCACGTCCCCCTGTGGCTCGACGCTGATTCCCTCATTAATTTCGGAGCCTCTTTGATTCCCCTACATTGTGCATGTGACTTGTTACCTCCTCCGGTCTAAGACCGGTTGACCTGCAGCGAGGTGACATGGCGAACCGCAGGGATGCCTATTACCCGGCCTGTCAGCCCTGTAAATAAAAACGTTCACTGTGACGGCAGGACGCCTCCTTCCCCGCTGACAGCCTAGCGGAGGGTTAATTAATATGTCAGTTATGTTATGCAGGGATTGCAGGGGCTCAATGTGCTACTGACACTTTGAGAGTCGGGCGGGCGCTCCAGCGCCCAGCAGCACACACACTCACACACTCAGTCACGTAACGTCACTATCCGGCCTGTGGATCACTCTGCAGAGCGATGGGCGCTTTTGGGGGTGCTTAAAAATTTGTGAACCCTTTAAAAAAATAATATATATATATATATATATATAAATATATATATGTATTTACTTATTTATTTATTCATTTAAAAAAAAAATTGAAGGGCCTAAAACGAGAAGAAAAATTTAAATAATTTAATGTATAATTTTAATTTAATTAATTAATTAAATTTTTAAAAATAATAATGTTTTAAAAAATTGCATACAGTAAGTGGGAGGCAAACGTGACAAAACAAGTTCTTTCAATATGTGGTGAGTAATAAATGGAACTAAACATTGGCTGTAACTGTAGACAAGACCAGACCCCATTCTTCCATACGGAGCAGCTTTAGCTCTTAGATGTTGGTGGGTCCTTCCACCACATTTCAATTAGATTAAGGTTTGTACACAAGCTGCCTGACTTCTGATTGGTGGAGTCCAAACACTATAGATATGGGCTTTTCCAGCTTTTTGAGCATCAACTTTTAAACACCTCTGTTGTTTGAACAATGATAAACGTCCACAGATATGTTGTATATGTTCGCTGGATCCCTGTTCTTGAAATAAAACAGAGTCTCCCACTCATATCTGATCATCATCCCATTGACTGAAAACACCAGACTCGCACCTTCAAATTGCATGACCACAATTTCCAATTAATATATTCATTTGTTTAACTGGGTTTTCTCCATCTACCTTAGGACATCACGTAATGTTTAGGTCACAGTCGTATAAAATATATAACGCTTTAGAAGGGTTCAAACTATCAAGCACCGCTGCAGGAGAAAGCAAGGCACACTGAAAGTTTGGTGAAAATTTAAATTAACATAATTTCCACGTTATCCCAAAAGCAGAGACCTGGTTGATGTCTGAAGTTTGTTGCTTTGGTTAATTTTGTGGCCAATGTAGTTTAAATCATCACATATTCATCTCAGAAATATTTGCTTAGATCATTTCTGACACAAAAGTAGCACAATCACCTCCTAATCATGGACTTTTAGCCACTCATTGCTAAATGGCGTCTAAAATCCAAGCTCATAGCCCTGCAACCTCCATAGATGAACACTGACTGAAGAGCTCAGCTCTGCACAAGCCGTAGATCGCGGTCTTCAATGCCAAGTGTTGGCTGAAGTGATGTATGTAAAGTATGCCACCACTGGATTACGACGCATGTTCTCCAGAGTCATGACTCACACTCCACTGTCTGCCAGTCAGATAAATGAATCTGGGTTTGGAGGATGGGGCAGGAGAAGGCCAGTTACTGGAATGCATAGCACAAGCATTAAAGTTTGGTAGAGGAGGAATCATGGACTGAGGGTTTTTCAGTGGTTGGGCCCATTGCTTTCAATTAGGTCTGCACGATACGAATGAAGTATCAGTATTGTGATTATACAGCTACATACTGCAATTGCGATATTTTTCAAAATATTAAAGGGCTCATACGTTTCTTAAAAAGGTGATTAAAGTTTCACAATGTAAATTCATCCCCATCCCCATACAGTACATATATAGAAAATACGCTTCAAAATCATTTGTTAGTCAACACATTAACACATATCTCCACTTTTATCCTACAGCAATTAAGCTCCGCCCATTCGCAAGAAAGTTTTATCATCAGTATTCCTAAGACAGATATTGCAATAACAATATACAGACAATATATTGTGCAGCCCTAGTTCCAATATTTGATCATGTTAATACTGCAAAAAACAAAAGACATTGTAGACCATCACACACTTCCATGTGTGTGCCAAAAAAAGTCATTTCCCGTTGTAGTACTGCTGTTCTTCTGTGAACAAAGCAAGCCATGGTCTGGTGTGTTTAGTGTGGAGGAACTCCAGGGGCCTGTACAGAGCCCTGACCTCAACCCAAGTGAACACATTTGGAATGTAATGGAAAATCAACTGTTCTTCTCATCCAACATCAGCTCCTGACCTCCAAAAAGGTTATTTGGACAAAACAGACACAAAAAACCACTCCAAGATCTTCTGGAATATTTACAAGGTTATATAGTAGGTGTGGGCCAGGTGTCCACATACTTTTGGCCATACAGAATCGTGATTTCAGATGGTTTTAGTTTATAATATGGTGTGTATTTTTGTATGAGGCGTGCGAAGACATACTTTCTGTCTTTGTAGGAATATGTCAGAAAATTGACAATTTATTCCTGTACCAATGTGGATTCAGATTCAAATGATCTACACAACTTACACCTAGAGCTGGGCGATACTGCAAAAATATATCACGATACTTCGAAACGTTTTTCTAAAATATGTATTTTTTTCATCAGGAACAAAAGCAGAAGCCATATTTTAAAATAAAATTTAAAAAATGAAAGTATGATTACAGATGATGTTTACTCAATGTTTCTCACATTGCAGTACAGTAAGTTACAGTACTTAAATCATAAAAGAAAATCAGAAAATCATATTGTGGCCACAATTTTCCACAATACTGTTATATTTCCCAGCTCTACATAAACCACACAGTAGCACAAGCTGCATTAAAGCTCTTAGAATGATTGTGGACATTACATAACGCTGTGACCTCTGCAGACCACTGGGGTTTGGTTCTCCAACAGTCAGAAAAGCTACTTCCAGCAAACGGCCTTCATCGGATTTGTCACCCTTTGACCCCACAGTGCAACAAGACAGAAACCAAATAAAACAAATCAAGAAAAGCTCATTCTATGGGGACCCTCATTAGCAGCCATCCTTTACCACTTAAAAGAATATCATCCTCTCATTTAGACAGCTGTGATTAAATATTCCCCTTTAAGTCGCACCCAAGAGGTGCATTTGAAAAAAAATCTCGAGCTCTATTTACAGTGGAAAAAAGGGTAAAAAAGCACAACGTTAAAGGATTGAAATCAAGGGGAAGTGAAAAGTGGTAATTAATGGGACACTTGAAAGCCCAGGCCTGGGTTATCTGGGGATTGATTAGGGCCAGTTGAAAAAAGTCCACTGACGGGAGGGGAGGATGCTTCTCTGAGGCAGACAAACAGAGTGCGTTGGTTCGCACCGTGTTTCCGCACCAGGACGGTGAGGGGCGCGGGACAAACAGCGCAAAATTAATGAGCAAAATTAATGAGAGTGCGACACTGGATAACGTAGGATCCTCTGCAATTCTAATCAGTGCTTGTGTTATCTGACGCTCCGGCTGCTAACGCCCTACAGTCTTCCAGTGGACGTTCGGAAGGTGGTATACGTTTCGGAATGCCATCTACAGACCGGTGCCACTGCGCCCATCGCTGCACACTCACCCGGGAATGCCAGTCTCAGTGGCAGCGTTTTTGGCTGGAAGCGGTAGGAGAGGGTTCTGCCAGGGGAGCGGGCAGGAGCAGTGCCAGCCTGGCGCGGTGATGCGTCACTGCCCGCGTCTCTTCCTCTCGCTGATTAGTGCTTGCAGCACAGGCTGGGAGGGGGAAGCAGAAAAACAAAGCGAGCGATGCACAGATATGTGTGGACTTATGGGCGGGCGTGGGGTTGTGGGGGGGTGTTGCATAATTCCTAACATGAGACCAGATATGCATTTAAATGTGTCCATAGTAATAAGATAAATAGTAGAACTGCTAGTATAGCATGGAATAGTCATAAGATTTTTAATATCAGTTATTTTAATAATAAAGTGAGTATTTTGACTTTATTTTTTACTTTAAATAACTAAATAAATTATAAAAATAGACCTAATCGAATACAATCTGGGCAAAGCTTTTAGAAACATTATTATTCTAAAATACTATAATAACAAAATAAAAAGAATACAAAGATATGTGGAGGAAATTCACATAAATGTCAAGTAAAATGGCTCTGCTTCATCCTGTTTGGATTTTAATAATATTTCATCGCAGTGTATTATTCAGTGGTCAGGACTGTCCGCTCAGTAAGAAGGTCCTGGGTTTGATCCTTGGGTCACAGTTGCCTTTCTTTGTGTACAAGCTCTCCCCATGTCGCATGGGTTTCTTCTGGGTGCTCCGGTTTCCTCCCACAGTCTATTGCCATAAGTGTGAATAGCTGCCTGACTCTGCGTTGTCCTGTGATGGGTTAGTCTGCAGCCATGGGGGAACCATAGTCAGCTGGGATCGGCTCCAGCTTCCCCGCAACCCATAATAGATAAGCGGTTTGAAAAAAACTAATTAATAAATGTAATTTAATGTAATTAAGCTCAGTCAAGAAACAGCTATAAGCACATTGAGGACAATGCTTTATTGGTAATATACAGTCAAACCCCATTAACTCGTCCCTATTGGTCCAGGCCCTAAATTTGGCGAGAGGCGGGGCTGACAAACTATTTTAACAGATTAAAAAAGGAAAAACCCCAACTCCAACTTTTTACACGTAAAACAGCATTAGTAATGGTTACATTTCATGATCTAGCAATCAAAAACTACATTTCCAGTGCTGCTTCAAGCTCAGCATGCTTCCCCAAACACATGTGTTTTTACTCACTTGAGACGTTCTGCCATTTTAGCTTTTGGCTGATGAAATCGAGCAGTAAAAGTGTCAGTGATATCCTGCTGTGTCTTTGTCCAGTTACTGCAGTAACGGATGCTAATTTCTTTTTTGCTCACCAGTCAGAGAATTCAGCTTTCTTTTACGAGACATTGTGGGTCTAATTCACAAACTTGTATTAAAACTCAGAATCGAAGCTGGTCCTACTAGTGGAGGAGGAGCGTGTACAGGACCAACCAATCAGCTGCCAGTCTAACAGCCGGGTTTGCTGTGTTGATTGGTCCAGACACCTACCAAACCGAGGATGCATCAGTGACGGGTCCATCATACGCAGCAGCAGCAGCAGCAGTGACCTACAGAATTAGCACTACTGACCGAGGTCTAGGCTACAATGCTAACACTGAAAAGTTTGCTGAGCTATAGAGGGAGAAATGCATACACCTGACACTGCGCATTGTGGCGAGAGGCGAGGTTGTCGGCTTAACAAGGTAAATAACATGGAAGGAAATCTGTTCTGCAGCCTTTCATAGCTAACGAGGTTTGACTGTAATTTTGATGACTTTATTTACATTTGTTAGATTACCTGGTCAGTAGATGAGTGAAATGAGAAATGAGAAAATGAGGTGTTGCATCTGAGCTGATAGCAGTAGAAAATAATTGATGGTGTATCGGGACCATGACAAAGAATGAATAGAATAAAATCAAGCCTAAACTTGCATTCTCCTCACAATGTGATGAGTCCACCTTCTCTTAGCGCGTGTTAGCGCTTAGCATGGGAACAGCGTGTGGAAACTAAAAGCTCTTCCGAAGGAATCTGGAGTTTTCAGCGAAAGGATTTTAGTCCGAGCACTTGCAGCGCATTCGATCAGATTTGCTGATCCCTCCCTAAGCCCACCCCGCTACACCACCCCACCCACCCCGCTACACCACCCCACCCACCCACCTCTTTTGCACCAACTGTGAGCCGTGGACGCGCTCAGCGCATCAGCACCTGCAAACAGCTGCCCCCCGGGAGGGATCTCTGACCCAATCCGTCCCGGTCAGCAGTCAGCGCCTGCAATAAGACGGTCCTGTAATCTGGTGGATGAACGCCTATCCAGGCCACAAACAGATTAACAATCTGCAACCAGTGATGAGGACGGGAAAAAAATGTGGGGGGTGGGGGGGCTGAAATGGGACACACTGTCAGAGGCTCAAAACTGTAGATAATCCAAGCTTCCCCCTTCTCTCTCTCTCTCTCTCTCTCTCTCTCTCTCTCTCTCTCTCTCTCTCTTTCCCCAGTTGCTTTCGCCCCCTGTAAAACCTAATTTAACTTGGCCCAGAGCCAGCATTTATGAAGCGCGGATGTTGCCGGCGCTAATCCATCTGTGTTTTGCTCAGTTTTGAGGAGATTACAGAACGGGCCGCTTTTGTCACTGATACAAGAGTAGGCGAATGACGAGAGGCGCAGCGCAAACAAACACGGGCCAAATCCCGATGCCAGCGTCAAAACTTCGGCACCGGTGGTCTTTTCGGCCATTAATCTGATTTACGAGCGTTTTCTGGGTGTTTTTCTTTCTCTTTTCCCTTTTTTTCCTCAGTCAGGAAACACACTGTCCCCGCCAAGGGATGAGCACAGAGTCATGGGAGAAAAATGTGGCTTGAGCGGCGGTCTTTCGCTCCCCTCCCTTCTCTCCAGCTCGTGGCAGATGAGGCGGAGATGCGCCGCTGCTCGGTTTCCGTTCATGCCAAGAGGAGGTCTAAAATACGGGGAGTGGAAGATATTTAAGCTTCAACAAAAAAAACCACAGAGCGGTCCTGCGAGCGATAAAATACTTTCTCATCCCTCCCCTCCTCTTCTCGTGAACAAAACTCAATGGTACTGGATTCTACCGGTGTCGCGGGGTGGGCCGGGAATTTAAACTGGACCTTTAAAGGGACGGTTCAATGATAAATCGCAAATCATAACTTTTCAAGAGTCCCAGATGACCAGGTGAGCTGATTGTGTCCAATGTTGCTCCTGTTTTTGGTAAAAACGTCACAAAATCGCTTCTGAAACATAACGCCACCCAAACTTCTCAAAGAGAAGGAAGTGCTATAACAAGTGGATGTGGTTTAAGACACAATGATGCAATTCCTAAAGCAGTCACAAAGAAAAATCCCTTTTAAAAGTCTGGGTGACTCTAACATAGATCCTCATGCACTTTCAGAGGCTTTGGAGATGTTTTATTGATGTAATTTTACAGAAACAATTTGGGTGACTATTGAATTCTATTAGCAACATTAGCATCACAGCTTCAGTGCTAAAGAAGCAAATCTGGAGTCTAAACATCTCACGATCAAGTACATCTTTGGTAGAAATGAAACTTCAACTTTTATAACACTTAGAAGTTTACTATTAATTAATTTTAAAATCGTATTAGTCATTGTATAATCCAGGGGTGTAGAACGGCTGGTGTTGCCAGGTGCAGTGGCAGTGTTTGAGGAGGGGAACCACCAAACTGTGCTGGACACCCCTGATAAAGCCCCTTACATAAGGGTCTACATTAAAAATAACTGCCAGGCAAGTGTGCACTTCTGTTTGGTTTGTTCATCTAAATAAAACAACAATTTTCATTATTCAGATTCAAAACCAAATAAAATATGTTTTCTTTTACTGACCAGCACAAATTTGACAACATTTTTTACAATTTCTCCACTTGGGTCAATGAGACAAATGACAAATAATCATAAAATAAGAAATATCAACATGTTTCAGCTATGACTTTACTTATATGGCGTCTGGCCTTCACCGCAGTGCTACTGAGATGATGTTTGTGGAGTGGTGGACCTTGGTGAAATGGAGAGAAAAATGACTGTAGCAGGACGGCTCAAAGATTATACGCTTAGAATGAAACCAATGGCCCTTTAGCGCACGTTTCATCATGTTGTGCCAAAACATGCGTGTTATCCATTTTCCATGCCCCAGTCCCGCTGTCAAACAAAATGCCATTGATCCAAAGCAAATAACTTGCACAAATAACTGGTGGCGCACAGGTGGTTGTTGTTTGAGGTAGTTTCAGGTCGTCTTCGCCGGAGCCCCATTGGACAACAGGGCTGTTGGATGGAGATGTGCGTGACTGTGTGAGGCAGCTCCGTGCCGGGAGCAGTGGACACGAGTAAGCAAGTGAGGTAAACCCAAAACCATCTCCGTTTGGAAAACAATACGTGTTCCGATGCTGACAGGACTAAACAAAGTTGGATACGCGGCTGTTGAGCACATTTACCATGAACAGAATGTGTACTTGCACTTCATGCCCCTTCAGAAGACACTCCCTTTAACATTAGGGCAGTAGTTTCAGCCCCGCGGGACCGGCCCATATATGCACTGTAAGGTAAGATGCTTACACTCCCATTGGCTATCCATCCACGCGAATGCAATTTAATGCATAATTTTTATACTCGTCAACAAAAATGAATTAATTTGCAATTAATTTTGTTTAAAAACTGCTATTTTCATTGCATCATTTATTACAGCCAATATTGACGTGTGAATTGTAAAAGTTTAAAAATGTATTATAATAATGTATTATATGAATTATAGCAAAGCTTGTGAATCGGCAGTGTGGCGCATTACATCGCACAGTACACAAGCCTCATGTCTGAGAATATGACCAAAAATTGGGCCTAGGTTTAAAAAAAAATAAGAAAAAAAAGCATTCATTTAAAGAAGATATTTGCCACTAAATTAATAAAACAAACAAACAAACAAGATATTTCTCCAAATCATTCAGAATTTGGAGTATTGCCATAATAAGTGACAAAAACATTTACATTTTCTCGACTGGATAAAGAGAAAAGTAATAAACTTAAAAAATATCCATTTTCAATTATTCAACACCAAAGTAGATTTAAAAAATAAACATCAGATTTCTCCTCAGAAGTTTTTGGGGCAAGAACAAATTCTTGTCCCTATTCAAAAATCCACACCGTTTATTCAAAAGTCAATTACATAAACATGTGGGAAGTATGACAGAAACAGAAAAATTTATAATTTTACAGTGATAAAAAATATCCTGGTGATGTAGCAACATTGTTCAACCCTAACCCTAAACTTTTAAAAAAAAATTCTCTACAGATGGGCAGGGATAACGAAGTACTTACCAGCGATGGGGCCAGACTATGTGGAGAGGTGGGGAAGTCTCTGGGTCCTGTTTAGCATGTTGGCTGGACACTGGTTGATGTTCCATCTCCTCCTCTATGATGTGTCCTTGCTGTGGTCCTTCCATACTGGGTTTTTTCTCCTTTTGAGATTCCTGTGTGGAGGTCATGGAGCTGAAATGACAAAAATAAATAAATAAATAAATAAATAAAAAATAATAATTACACACAAATTATATATATATATATTTTTTTTAATTCATGAATTCATTGATTTTTTTAAGCTAACTAGCTAACAGTTTAAGCGTTGTTGTCAATAAATGACTCAAAAAAGTTTTATCTCACTCCCATTTCTTCTTGTAGCTGTTGAAGCTCTACTTGGAACCTTGTTAAGATCCAACCATGCAACATATAATTTTTGCCATTTGTCAAGTGGTCTTCAACATTTGATCGGGACTGTATGACCAGTTACTCATTTTCACCTGATGACTATTACAGTATTAGTTGCAGCTTTGATTCTGAGTTCGCATACACGTTTGTGAATTAGACCAAAAATGTCTGGTAAACGTAAGTTCTCTGACTGGTGAACAAAAAAAGCAAATTTGCATCCGTCACTGCAATAACTTGACAAAGATGCAGCAGGACATCGGTGAAATTTTTAACTGCTCGATTTTATGTGCCTGTTAGGAATTACATAAAACATTAACAAATAACCCTGCTACTGTAATGGAAATCACAACATGGGCTCAGTGAAACTTCCAGAAGAGATTGTTGGTGAACACAATCCACCGCGCCATTCGCCGCCTCTGGCTAAAACTCTGTAGGTCAAAAAAGAAGCCATATCTAAACATGATCCAGAAGCGCAGGCGTGTTGTCTGGGCCAAAGTGGAAACCTATTCTGTGGTCAGACGAATCAAAATTTGAGGTTCTTTTTGGGAAAGTGGGACGCCATGTCATCCAGACTAAAGAGGACAAGGACCCAAGTTGTTATCAGCGCTCAGTTCAGAAGCCTGCATCTCTGATGGTATGGGGTGGCATGAGTGCGTGTTGCATGGGCAGCTTACACATCTGGATTGGCACCATCAATGCTGAAAGGTATGTCCATGTTCTAGAACAACATATGCTCCCGTCCAGATGTCGTCTCTTTCAGGGAAGACCTTGCATTTTCCAGCATGACAATGCCAGACCACATACTGCATCAATCAC
>JBBIGC010000002.1:3202706-3214095 GCA_037576955.1 Lepidarchus adonis
ATGCTAATTTTTTGAGAAGGACCTGTATATATACACACACACACACACACACACACACACACACACACACACACACAGCTTGGTTGGTTGGTTGTATGTACTGATGATGCAGTGATATGCATCTGGTGTATGTGCAACATAAACAAAATTCTGTGCAAAAAACATTTAATACATACAAAATATTTAATATTTAAAAATACAATACTCTATTATAATTTCATAACATAGTGCTAGTTAAAATAACAATGGAAGAAACTGTCTGTGTCTTTGGTAAATGTATCATATAATGTAGTAAAGTTTTATTTTACTAAATAATTATTTTAATTCTTATTTGCCTACACTGTGGATCCTGAGATTCGCAATTTCGTCTGCCTGTGTACTGTGAATATAGCTGAGATAACAGTAAAAATAAAAAGCACTTTAACTTTGGTCTGTAGCTATTTCTCTCTTGCAAAAACATTGTCATCTAGTGGATAAGGTTTTGATTATTAGCTCGCTTCTGTTTGCTGTGGTATTTTCCAGACGTGTATAATGAAAATTGAATTTTTAAAAAAAAATAATAATATATGGTTGTCATGTAAATATATAAGTATTCAGAACATACCATAAACTGTTCTAACTGAACATTATTAAAAAGTGAGTCATGGTCTCAGCAGAAAATAATCATCACAGAAAATCACACAAATCTTCTTCTGACCTATTTATGACACTAGTAAGAAGTTTCCTAGACCAAACACTGCTGCATGTGCCCACGCACATCACTAACCTGTACGCGGGGCTGGCAGGAATAGCCTGCAGGAAGTACAGGGCAGCGGTCCTGGCCCTCCAGTGCCATTTCTTAGCAGGCAGAGTGTAGCTCACGCAGTCGCTGACACTTTCCTTAAGGAGGTCAATCAGCTGCTTGTGAGAGCCACCACAGAAAGCCTCCACCAGTAACACACTCATGGATGAAGGGTGAAGCAGAGGGCACCATCAAAGTCAACCTGCAATGACAAAGGATAATATAGATTTCAAGGAAGAACTTATATAATTACTCAAACATAAAAAAGTCATTTTTTGCATCAAAGATTGTTTATTTGATATTTTAGCTGCTGGAAAGACTTTAATGACTAACGAGACACTTCGAATTGGGTGGTGTGACAAGGAAATAATTGTGGGATGTCATTAATGGTAGTACTCTCGCCCACGTACAGTACTTTCCCAGACGTTTTGAGGCTACAAAACAAGAGTTTAAGTCATAACTGGAATGAATTAGAGTTCGTGAAATTCACTCGCAGTGGAATGCTGACAGAGTGATATTCGGCGAGGCTTTAGACAACCGTAACATGGAAAAGAACATTTTCTGGTAATTCATGTTGTCAGCCTCTACTCCAGTGATCTTTAGAATGTGTGCATCTTCCTCTTGGGTCTTCACTGTTGAAGAGGTGGGTCGGGCCTGTGTGCATCAATGTGCTTTAGAAGAGAGGAACATTGGCTGAAAAGGCTTTCTGTATCTATTTTACTGTTGTGGAATATATACACTCAGTCAAATTACACAAATAGCACTGCTTGTGTTTACAGTTATAGAGTTATATATATGCGGGATTAAAAAAAACCCACATACAATATAAACTGTGCCATCACATTATTATGCGACTGTGTTAAATTTAGCAAATGAACTGCAATTGCGCATTAAGTTATATGTTAAATTGAAAAAATATGTAGAAAATTGTTTGTACAAAACATACAACAGATGTTTGGGTTTAGATATACCATTCAGCCATAACATTAAAACCACAAACAAGCGAAGCGAATAACATGATAATCTAAGAAAGGACAAGCGATGAACCGGCGACAAGGTCATGGGCACCCAAGGCTCACTGATTCATGGGGGGAGTACACTACAGTCAGAACAGCAGCATGAGAGGGACCTTCTCAAGCAGGTGGTCATAATGTTATGGCTGATTGTATCTTGCACAAGTTTGTGAAGCAGCAATCCTCACTATGGCACCAACTAGAAGACTTACGATGAAAGAGCACAACTCACCCAGCTTGTTCTGTCCATTTTTTCGGGAAAAAACAGAACGTTGGCCTAAATTTCTGGGGTTTTCCATTGACGAAACTGGATAGAACCAGCGGGCTTTTCCCACTCGCACGTCTACCTTTACCTCGAGCCCTCCATCTTACTCAAAATGGAGGCAGGAAAGCGAGGGGTTAATGTCATTGCGCTTACCCCCCCACACAGCGATGCGAGAGGGAAACCCCGCTGTACCCGACTCGTCAGGCTGAAGCAGCACCATCATGTCTTTTGATGGATGCTGAGTCATTTCTGTACCTCCCTTTGTCAGCGGTAGTATGAACTAAGCTCCTCGAGAGGTTGAGAGGCTGTTCTGGGGAAAGGAAGACAAACAGAGGTCGAAAAAGCAAACGAAGACCTGAAACGAGTCACATAGTTGGTACGGGTAATGTGAAGGCCTCGTGCTGTATCAGTAAAACCAATGGTACATACTCCCGTCTCCTTTCCTACACGAGGAAGCAGCCGCTTTCCCCCGAGGAGACAAGTAGCTATCTAATCTGCATTATTCCAGATGAAATGCGGGATTTTCTCTGGCTCTGAGAATGCAAGGAGGAAGAGGCAGCTTTTGAAAGATGGAGCCTCGGAGAAGAAAAATACTCCCGCAAACACGGTTGACACAACCACAGGGCGAGTGCACAGGGACATCACATCAAGTGCCAGCACCAATCCCGACGATTAAACCTATCAGTGAGAGCGAGTCTAGTAACGGTGCCATATAAATGGCCACGCGAGGGGGGCTGGGGGTGAGGGGATAGCATGGCACTGCCCAGCGACAAGCATCAAAAAACATGGCGCACTGGAGCGTGCGAGCCAACACTCGACACCTCATTTTGACAGCCTCTAGCCATCCATGGATGGTCTTCAAAGTGTGTGTGTGTGCATCTCGTCATCCACAATGGGGTCTGACAAGGCATGAGGAGGCCTAAAGTGATGTGGTCTTTCTGGAGGGTTAATTCAGCTTGAATGATATACGCGATTAAATACTACCCCTACAGTGGAGAGCGCGGCGGAGCAAAGCCAAGGCCGGTAACTTGAAGAATATGGGGAAAGAACTTGCACGAACAAGGGCCTAGACAATACTGCACAGCTGTGAGTTTCCAAACAAAACAAAGCCAATTACAGTCACTTCGGTCTGGGCAGAATTGATCAAATTCGCCATCATGGTATTTTCAGATTGTCCAAACAGCCGTGACCCATCAAGGCATGGAGCCCACAAAACCTAAGGCATCAGGAGCAGACCCTCTGCCTGAGCCAGAGTCAACACCTTAAAGCAGTGGTGGGCAACTGCAGTCCTGCCCCGCCAGTTCGGTAGCTCCCCTGGTCAAACTCACTCACTACACCTGGCGATTAACAGGCGAGTTGAACCCAGAGGTGGGCGATACAACAAAACTATCATATCTCGATACTTTGAGAAATTTTTCTGATATCACGATATGCATTTTCCTGCCCTCTATTAAGCAGTGCCATATTTTAGATAAATGATGTTTATTCAATGTCTCTCATCACATTATAGTAAATTGACTAAGGCGAGAATCATGATCATTTCAACAGTGTTTTTAAGTACGGGGGTCCTCGACTTATGACAGGTTTCCATGTGCGTCTTAAGTCTGATTTTGACGTAAGCATCTACCCTCACATAAGCCTCTACAGTGTTTTGCCCTGGGGCCATTTCTCTGTCAGTCCTCCAGAGGGAGACATTCACCCACCTGAGGCTCTGTATTGCATTTTGTTTTGGCGTTTTTACTTTAACTTTTCACACCATAATTTTTTTTTTTTATTAAAATAAAAATGGGGTTCGTAGCAGCATTGTAACCACAAATTTTCATATGTTGAGTATGTCGTAAGTAGAGGACCCCGGAACTGACAATATCACTACAGCCCAGCCCAGGTGTGTTTAAGCAGACCAATGCCATGAGGAACACTGTCACCTTTAAGAGGTCTACTTGGCCTGCAACAATATTTATGTAGGTGGTACGTGTCAAATAACATAAATCCACATAAATGCCAGGACCCAGCAGATCATTGTCCAGAGCATCACATCTCCTCTGCTGCATTGCTTTCTTCCCATAGGTCGCCCCGGTGCCATTGCCTCCCCATTGCCTTTACATGCACCCAGCCACCTTCTTCTCCAAGCCACATTACTCCATGGTCCAGTTCTGTTGCATATCCACACATTCAATGGAGATCAGGGGTCAGTGTGGCTGGTCTGCAGTAACACAACCCAAGCCGTGATGTACTGTATGTCCAGACACTTTCTATCATAGCATGAACATCAAAGCACTTGTTGCTATAGTAGCCCCTCTGTTGGATTAGATCAGACAGACTAGCCTTTGCTTACTTCATCAACGAGCTTTAGGTTTTCATGACCCTGTTGATGGTTTACTGGTTGTCCTTGGTAGGCGGTAACCACTGCGCACAGGAAACCTGCCCTGTAGAAGATGCCCTGAGCCATCACGGCTTGGCTATCAGATCCTTACACATGCCAATTTGTCTTGCTTCTAATGCATTAACTTCAAGAACTTACTATTCCCTTGCTAATATTTCCTACCCCTTAACAGGAGCAAGCGTAGTAACAAGATCAGCAATGTTATTCACTTCACCTGTTTGTTAATGTAATTGGTGGACATTGCAAAGCGCTGAATTCACGTACTTTCCAAATCATGGCTGAGGATGGAGTTGCCTGTGATGGCGTGAAACTGAGAGCAGCTGTAATTTCTGTGCTTTCCTTTTCCTGACCTACTTTGAATTTCAGTTACAGCTGAAATTGCACATTTATTCTCTGTTTGCATACAAACCTCAGGGTTTCTATGAGTAAATACCTTCACAAGCAATTTGGGCATCAAGTGTTAGCATCTACATCAGGGGCGTCCAAAGTCGGTCCTGGAGGCCGGTGTCCTGCAGAGGTTGGTAGTTCCCTTCCTCAAAGACACTCCCTGAACCTGGCAATTAACAGGTGAGTTGTACCAGGTGTGCTTGATAAGGGAAATCACCAAACCGTGCAGGAAACCGTCCTCCAGGACCGGAGCTGGACACCCCTGATCTACATCTACATCGGCCGGGGACTCGTCCTTCAAATCCTAATGATCTCCATGCACAGTAGGGGTTAGGACCCCTACAAGCCAGACACCACTGAGGAGCCCTTGAGCACTCCCGCTCGCCAGGCACTGTTCAACGCTCTATATGTAAATGGGTTAAATGCAGAGGTTGCATTTGGTTGTGGTACACTGTGTGAAGAGGTGTGTTTCCAATGACAAATCACATTCTCTGGGGCAATTATGCATGAGATATGGGCCGAAAAGTGAACAGCGGCTCCCGAACGCCACTTCCCTTGAACTTCCTCCCACTACGAAAGTGGGGAAGTTTCAAGCATGAAGCAATTAGGCCAAGAAAAGTTAGCGACGTTAGGCTACATGTAGTTCTTAAACGAATGCTGCAACAACATTCCATCTCCAAGCCCCTCTTCAACCACCAGGCAGCTTCTGACTCCTTGAGTGGCACCCCAATCAGCTAAAACAGTACGGTAAGCTCTGTAAAACGTCCAGTCATTTGTTCCTGAAACCCGCTCATTCACAGCCCTGTCGACTGACACCGACATTCAGGTTCAAACCGATGAACTCAGGGCGCTAACGCTATTCACAGCTCTTTTGATCTCATATTAGAAAAGTGCGAAGAAGCACATGGATTAAGTTTTCAAACCCAGTGAAGTGTCTGATATCAAACCCCCCACCCATCCACCCCTCTTTTTCGTATAAGGAGTCGTGTCCTCATTCACTACTTCAGAGGCTTTGTGCACACGCTAATCATTAAAGGAGCCAGTGAAAGGAAGCGGAGCTGTAATTACATGCTAACGCTTACATGCTAATCACTGCACACCCGGCTGACAGAAAGAGTGAGCCGAACAGCAGACAGGCAATTCACACTGAGAAAGTCAACCTGATTCTACAGTGTGGAGAAGGTAGTAGGGTATCGTCACAAGAAGCTGAGCGATTGATCGTTTCAGTATTGAAATCTCAGTTTGAATGCGTCCTTTTTCAAAATTACATGAAATCACAGGAAAGTGACTATTCGCCATCATTAACACACTCCATCACCCAAAGAGCAAAACGGGACCTCTGCATTTAACCTGTCCAGACAGGGCGACTATGAAAAGTGCCTGTGGAGAAGTGGCAGGACGGTACCTTGGTCAAGTGTACCTCAATGATGCCTGAGCTGGGGCTTGAACCTGCCATTAGTTAAGGCAAGGAGTCTACCTTTTTTTTTTTCTGCCTTTTGCCCTCTTCCCAAAGTTGGTCCCGGTGCCATCTCACAAGCTGTGACTCTCCGTCATAGTCTGCATGAACATCAGCAATTTGTGCTACAGTAGCTCTTCTGTTGGACTGGACCAGACAGGCTAGCCTTTACTTCATCAATGAGCATTAATTGTTAAAAAAATGTATATTTTAAGATTGAACAGTGCTGAATAGTACCCTCAGTGATGTATTTTAAGTATCGTTATTTAGGGAACATCATTATTTACCATATTCTGCTACACACCAGTGATATAGGAATATATTGAAATTAACATAATGATATTAAAACACCATCCTAAATCCTTTATTCTATTATTTTATGTAAAAAATAGGTTATTTCTCAACGTAGCCTGCCCTTAAAATTCATTTAGAGTGCACAATTGGACCATATTTACATTGCATACGCCTTAGAGGACCAAACGAGCAGAACAAGACTTTTTCTGATACGTTACATTCAATGTACAGTTTTGAGAACTACACAAATATTTTTCTTAAAAACTGCAAAATAGTTTTTCACAGTTTGCTGCTTTAGTTTTTATGATGGCAAATTGCATATACTTGAGAATGTCATAAAGAGTGATCAGATGAATTGCAAAGTCCTTCTTTGCTATGAAAATAATGACAAAAAACAATTTTCAGCTACAAAAGGACCCGCTGAGATAATTTTAGTAATCTTCTCTTTAACACAGGTGAGAGTGTTGACGAGCACAAGGTTGGAGATCATTCGGTCATGCGGATTGAGTTAGAAGAGCAGACTGGATGCTTTAAAAGGAGGGTGATGCTTGAAACCTTGGTTCTTCCTCTGTTAACCATGGTTACCTACAATGAAACACATGCAGTCATCATTGCATTGCACAGAAAGGGCTTCACAGGCAAGAATACTACTGCTACTAAGATTGCATCTAAAATCAACCATCATCAAGAACTTCAAGGAGAGAGGTTCAATTGCTGTGAAGAAGGCTTCAGGGCGCCCAAAAAGTACAGCAAGCACCAGGACTGTCTCCTAAAGATGATTCAGCTGCATGATCAGGGTGCCACTGGTGCAGAGCTTGGTCAGGAATGACAGCAGGCAGTGTATCTGCACGCACAGTGCAGCGAAGACTTTGGAGGATGGCCTGGTGTCAAAAAGGGCAGCAAAGAAGCCAAAGAAGAAAATAATATTCTCTGATGAAGCCCCTTTCTGGTTGTTTGGGGCATCTGGGAAATTTACTGCCTGGAGAAGATCAGGTGAGCGCTACCATCAGTCCTGTCTCAGGCCAACAGTAAAGGACCTGAGACTCTTCTTGTGTGAGACTGTTTCTCATCCAAGGGAGTGGGCGCACTTGCAAGTTTGCCTAAGAACATAGCCATGAATAAAGATGGTACCAAAATATCCTCCAAAAGTAACATCTTCCAACCATCCAAGAACAGTTTGGTAAAGAACAATGCTTTTTTCAGTATGATGGAGCATGGTGCCATAAGGCCAAATTGATAACTAAGTGGAACAAAACATTGAAATGTTGGGCCCATGGCCAGGAAACTCCCCGGACCTTAATCCAATCGAGAACTTTTGGTCAATCCTCAAGAGGTAGGTGGAAAACTGACAAACTGTTGATTAACAGCATGCCAGGGCGAATTGCAGAGGTATTGAAAAAGAAGGGCCAATACAGCAAATATTGACTCCTTACATAAACTTAATGTAAATGTCAATAAAAGCCATTTAAATTTATGAAATGCTTGTAACTATACTTCAGTACACCATAGAGACAACTTACAAAATGAATGAAGCAGCAAACTTAGTATTTTTGCCATTCTCAAAACTTTTGGCCACAACTGTACAAAAAGGTTGAAAAAATGAATGAAAAATGAAATCAGAGCTTATACATGATGACAGCCATATTTAGACAAATACTGGGTGATGGTAGAAATTAGTTCTTCTATCCTCCACTCGTTACCTGTATTAATGCACCTGATTGAACTCGTTATCTATATAAAAGACACCTGTCCACACCTTCAAACAGTCAGACTCCAACCTCCACCATGGCCAAGACCAGAGAGCTGTCTAACGACACCAGGGACAAGATTGTACACCTGCATAAGCCTGGGATGATCTGTTCTACAATAGGCAGCAGCTTGGTGAGAAGAGATCAACTGTTGGAGCAAATATTAGAAAATTGAATTAATCATCAACCTGGGGCTCCATGAAAGATCTCACCTTGTGGGTACAAATGATCTTGAGAAGAGTGAGGAAACAGCCCAGAACTACATTGGGCAATTACCTAAAGACCACAGTAACAGAGGTCACTATTAGTAACACACTACGTCGTCATGGATTAAAATCCTGCTTAAGCTAGAACATGTCCAGACCTGTCTAAAGTTTGCCAGAGACCATCTGGATGTCATGTGGTCAGATGAGACCAAAATGAAACTCTTTGGTACAAAAGCCACTCCCCGTTTTTGGAGGGGGAAGAATGCTAAAGTTGCATCCCAAGAACACCACACCCACTGTGAAGCATGGTGGTGGAAACATTATGCTTTGGGGCTGCTTTTCTGCACAGAAGACAGGACGACTGATCTGTATTAAGGAAAGGATGAATGGGGCCATGTATCGTCAGTGAGAGCATGAGTGAGGGCATTGAAGATGAAATGTGGCTGAATCTTCCAGCATGATAATGATCCCAAACATCACAGCTCCTGAGAAGATCTGATGGAAGAATGGACCAAAATAGCAGCTGCAGTGTGAGCAAACCTGGTGAAGACCTACAGGAAACCAAGGTCACATTACAAGGTATTGACGTGAACTTTTGTTATTGACCAAATTAACAAATGTTATTGACACCTTAATAAAGCATAATCCAAATACACATGATATCATATATATTCGTCTATACATTAAAACACGAGTGAACATCAAATAGACGGTTAAAAGTACTAAAATTACGTATTTTGCATCGTCATACATGAAATTCTATTTGAGGTGATGGACAAACTAATTTTTCCTAATTGCTGTTTCTTTTCTTTCTTTAACCAAAAAAATGTATATTTAAATTTTCCTTCTCAAAAGGGTTCTGGCCAAAACAGGCAGCAGAACAAATGCAAACAAAATACAATATACACAAACAGACATTAAATTACAGACAAAAAATACAATATGTAAAATATTTCATTACGATTTTAAGTGCTTTGTTTTAAAGTCAAATCATTTTGTCTATAGGATGTTTGTTTTGACTGGTCTACCCTGGCACACTTCCTCCAGTACTTAAGTCTGAAAAAATCAATGTGCTATCGTGGAACTTAAGTCATAAATATCTTTGCACAGTCACAACACCGACACAAAAATGTCCCCAAAATCTTTCAGCCATATAATGACGCATAAATAATGGGAACTGTCTTCCCATCCAGTGATGCGTCAGCTTGACGACAGTGTAAATGTGCCACAGCAGGTAATCAGAATCAGAGCTGGAGGAGTTAGTGACCACATCATGCTTTAGCACTTCAGTAATTCAAATACACACGTACACAAGCCCTCCTACAAAAAGTGTCTTTGTGGTGGTCGCGCTCATTCGCCATTCACCAAATGTCAAAGGAAGCAAAACTAGCTGCCCTGCTATGTACTTTCACAATATCCTGTTTAAAAAAATAACAATATATAACAAAGAGTCTCTGATATATATAAATAACAAATTAAATACAATTTGGTCTGAAATTCAACTTCTAAACAACTAAAATACAAAATCTGAAATATAGTGTTTATAGATCAAAGTTATTTTTTTTCTGTACTCTTTGTTCAAGGGAATTCTCGGTTCTCACATTTACTCTAAAATTACATTTTCTTTTACAAATCGTGCTAGACACCCTAAGTTGCCAGACTACGCCAAACACACACCACACACAGGATATTCATTACTTGGCTATGAAGCATAGTCCTCTAGCTACTTAAACTAGCATTACATAATAAATCCTTCAGACACCTAGTAAAGATTAGGGCTGAAAAATTAATTAATGTTTATATCAAACCTGCAATTTGAAACACCTCTAGTCTGAGAAAAGCATCACATTTAAATTGCAAAAGCAATTGTTAAAAATCACAATTAGATATTTACCCCAAATTGTCCATTCCTAGCAAACAATGAGTTCTGTTGGGCTGTACTAATAATGCAATATTATGATATTTTTCGATTAGCATCACAGAAAAGTATGTTTAAAATGCAGAGAAATGCTGAAACAATGCAGATAAAATAGTGTATCTAAAAACTGGTTTAAAAATAAATAATACAGATTTGGTTCCTGTATGATATTTTAATTTTTTAAAAATCACACCAACAAAATTAAAGCAATGTATAGCAAGCAAAAATGATGATTTGAAAGAAGGAAGTTTTAAAAGCTTAGTTTAAATATATGGGTGAGGACATTGTGAGACTTTAGCTATATATGTATACTTCAATTTAAATACTTTTATAAACTTTTAAACAGAGAAATGTAAAATTAAATCTCTAATATATTAAAAACAATCACAATCACAATTTGAAGCTGTGTAATCACAATACCGATATTTGTAAATATATGTAAATATCGCGCAGTCCTATTCTCACAGTTTAGTCAGTATATTGCCTGGTGCTAAAAGAAAACTATTCAAAGTTCATGCTCTGAATAACTGCCCAAAAAACTAAAAAGTTACAAGGTGTACAGACTTATTCATTGATAATAATAATAATAATAGTAACAGTACTACATGGTCTGTATTTCAAATGTATAGACTTTGGTTGAATGTATAGAGTTCTGTGTTTGTGAAACTGAAATGCACTTTAGCTTTTTCATGTTTTCATGAGAGGCCTGTAATTTTCATCATAGCTTTACCTCAACTATGAGAGACAAAATGAGGAAAAAAAAACAGAAAATCACATGTCTGATTTATAAAGAATATATTTGCAAATTATGGTGGAAAATAAGTATTTCACCTACAAACAAGCAAGATTTCAGGCTCTCACAGACCTGTAACTTCTTCTTTAAGAAGCTCTTCTATCCTCCACTCGTCACCTGTATTAATGGAACCTGTTTGAACTCG